>PVKA01009196.1:34757-69539 GCA_004027165.1 Ctenomys sociabilis | reverse complement strand
TTTTTTTTTTTTTTTTTTTTTTTTTTTTTTTTTTTTTTTTTTTTTTTTTTTTTTTTTTTTTTTTTTTTTTTTTTTTTTTTTTTTTTTTTTTTTTTTTTGTATGTTCTATGGGATTTTTTTGTTTGTGGGTTTTTTAGTCTTTTTGAGACAGGCTTTTGCTAAGCAGTTCAGACTGGCCTTGAACTTACTTTGTAGCCAGGCTGGTCTCAAAGTTGAAACAGTCCCCCTGCCTCAGACTCCCAAGTGTTAGGATTATAAGCATGCATCACTTTGCCCAGCTTGTGATTTTCAGATTTAGAAAGTTCTTGCCACTGTAGATGAACACTCAGATCCATTTTTCCTTGTTTCAGAAGGGATGTAAGGTAGGGCTTTGTAGTCAATCTTAGCATGCTTCTTACACAAATAAAATTGTGATTATGCTTCATATATAGGTTTATCATTTTTCATGTTATCTGTTTTGAGCATCTAGCAGATATTTACTTTTGTATTCTTAGCGCTCAGCATAGTGTGTGTGTGTACATTATTGATCAAACTACAAAATGGGAATGATAATCATTCTTTAGATAAGTAGCCAGTAGTAGTGCTGCTGCTAATTATAACAAATATTAGTTAATGTTTATGGGACTGTGCCTCAACTTTAAACATACTATATAATCCTCGTGACTGTAAAAGAAACCTTAAGAAAACCCTGTGAGTAGTATACTATTTTTCCTTCATTTTATAGATTAAGAGTTTTTTGTCTTTTTTTTTTTTTTTTTTTTTTTTTTTTTTTTTTTTTTTGAGACAGGGTCTCACTATGCAGTTCAGGCTGGCCTTAAGCTCACTTTGTAGCTCAGGCTGGTCTCGAACTCACAACAATCCTCCTGCCTCAGCCTCCCGAGTGCTGGGATTACAAGCATGCGCCACCACGCCCGGCTCATAGATTAAGAGTTGATACAGAAGTATATTTGCCCATAGGCTTTTTCATAGAAAATAATAGTATACCCCAGGCCTTTTGATTTCAAAGTCTTTACCAGACCATTAAACTAAATGTTACCCATCACTGCTAATCCATAGACATTTTCCTTTGCTAGCTGTTGGTGGTCTCGAGGTCATTGTACAGCATTGTTGTTGATTACTGGATTTCATCACAGAATAGCTTTGTAATATAGTTCTAGGTCTGGATTGCCATTGTTTGAGGCTACTAAATACTCGACTAAATTCTGGCTTAGCCTAGCACTGCTGCCTGCACATTTCTTCCAGTTATTTCTAGCATTGTATTCTAAGGCAGATAATGTCTGACTGTGGTTTCAGTAGTAGTTCTTTTTATTATTTATTTATTGTATTTTAGGGAAGGATCTGCAGGGTGTTCAGGGCTCACTCCTAGGTCTGATTCATAGTGACCCATCTGTTTGCAGCCTCCCAAGAGCTGGGATTACAGGCACGGCCTACCACACCCAGTCTCAGTCGGCAGGCTAGCACAGCAGGCTGGGAATTGAACCCCTGGCCCCTGCACCTGCTTGCAGACACTTTAATTCGCTGAACTATTTGGCCAGTCCCGTAGTAGTTTTAAGGTAATGTAATTTTGATCTACCTTCAAGTTCTTCTGTGCCTGTTTTAACAATCCTGTGTCTTAAATTCTTTGGAATTTGTTTATACAGCTTTTTTATAAAGAATTTAAGGACCAGCCAAATAGCTCAGCAGTAGTGAGACCCTAAACATACCCTGTAGACCTTCCCTAAAATACAAAAAAAAGAAAAAATACTTCATGTTGAGACTGGATCATACTCCAGAAAAAGAGGAAAAATAATTGTCTTTTTTAATGATAGAAACAAGCAAATCATACATGACTCCAGAGTCAGTATAGGCACTTTGTTGCAGCTTATCTTTTTTTAATTCATGATCACTAACTGATTTGCATTTCAAAATACTATATGTTGAAAATAAGTTGGCTTGCATTTGTGCTTTTTTTTATAAGGCTAATTCTTAATGTATAAGATAATTCTCAGTTTAAAAGTCATAGCCTTTTGATGCTTTGCAAGACAATCTGATGAGAAAAGTGATCTTGGAAGAGACAACTCATTTTTATGAGGAACTCATTTTCTAGAATTTGATCAGAGACTTAAAAGAGTATGTATTAGAGGAAAAGGGATATCACAATGATACATAATGACTGAAATCTATTACAAGCAATATATTTTGGGGTTAAATATAAATGATAACAGTTGTATAAAAGGAAAGGAAATCAGACCTTGGATATGTGAAAATAAAATTAGTTATAAATCTTGAAGAGAATGATGTTTCATAAAAGTAAATTATTCAGAGTTTTAAAATTTGAGACTTAACAATGATGAAGAATTGGGAAGATGATAAAGGAAAAAAAAAAAGACCAAAAGAAGCATGTCAATCTGAATATGCTGTAAAACGCACTTTACTAGGAATACTATAAGTAGACCACCCCTATAGGATTCTTGTGGTCTTGTTAAGCATTTTATTAGTACTTTTGTGTTGTGTCCTTGAAGCTTCATGGTATGCTGAGCAGTGCCTTTGCTATAGAATATAATAACTATTGAATGAATAAGTGTTGAAAGTTATCTGAAATTACTTGAAATTTGTTTAATAGTGATTTGCTTGTGTTCTCATGAAGATTGTGTTAAAAAGTACTTTTTGTAGCTCATGTTAGGAACTTAATTTTCTTTAACTATTAGCTTGTCAACTACATGTCTGTATTTTGGCTGTGGAAGCCAGACAGATACTTGTGTATGAATGTAGTAAATTTTGGCTTGATTTTAAAAGTAGAGAAATATTTTCTTTGTGAAACCTAAGGTAATATGTCTCTAATGTACTGTGTTCTGTCTTACTCAGGGAAGCAGTGTTTCTTAGTCCTTCGTCAGCAGCAGTTTAATGTCCAGGCCCTTGTTGCAGTGGGAGACCATGCAAGCAAGCAGATGGTTAAATTTGCTGCCAAGTAAGTAAGCAATTATATCCTGTTGTCAGAATAAACAATGGTGGGAACCAAGACTCCCAGGGGTTTGGACCATTTTCATACATTAACATCAATGCTTCGTTTGTTTAAAAATGTAGTTATTTAAATTGTCAGTTTAGTGTTACTGAATACATTAAACTTACAAAGGCAAAAATATGGAGCACAGGCTTGAAATTCATTTGGAACTGCTGAAGCAGCACTCTTCACAGACAAGTCACATTTACTTTCAAGTAGAGTAACAAAGAGCCTGGCAGCCTCAACACAGCAGAGCGACTTTATTTTGTTGTTTGTTGAGCTTCACTTCCTCACTCCCTTCCCCCATGTGAGATGTGTATGTAGGGCAACAGGTTTTTAAACTGAATAATAGAAATATGTGAAAGTATGTAGTTTTGCAAATAATTTTCTCTAAAGAAAGTAAAACATGTGATACAGTGTGTTATAGCTTTTAAAACTGACACCAAAACAGGTTAGTTGGGGAAAAGGTAAAATTTGCTTTTTCCCCAACTCTAAGACCTTACAGTTTGGTTCAGAGTTCTTGTAGAAACGTTGTTTTGTTTAGCTTGAAAGAAGCAGGATGTAGGTATAGATACAGAAAAGGGTAGTGGCTGTGCAGTGCATACTGTGGCTCCAAGGAAAGGAAAGTAATTCCGTTGGTAGTTGGTATCACAGCTAGTTTTTTTGTGTATGTTTTTCTCAGTTGGAATTTTATTACCATGACAATAATCAAAGAAGTCATGGGAAATGGATTTCTTTACTTTGTAAGTAGTAGAATATTTAATATGTATGAATGTTTTTTATACAGATGTAGACTGAGTGGTCTTTTTCTCTATTGAGTTTTTTAAAAATCTGTTCTTTACATATATGCTTTCAAAGATGTGATATTATAGATATGATTTCTGGAATTACAAAGAAACTGAAACATTCCAATTTACTTTCATGATATATGTTGGGGCACATCCTGTTTTTTTTTTTTTATTTTTGTTTTATTGACACATCCTGGTTTTGTATCAGATTCAGTTTTGTATTTCAGAATAATAATCTAGAGTCACGTTAAAAATTTTGAATTGTATCAACTCATTGATTGAATCATTATTTTTAGTACTACTAGTATGGTAGTCTAACTCTCCATTTCTCCTAGTCCTGCGCCCCCAAAACAGCCACTTTGATGTCCTCTGCCTGTCTGTGTCTTCTGGTTTGAAAACAAGTTTGCTTGTTTTCATTTCATAGATAGTGTGCTTATGAAATACATTGGTCATCCAGCCTTTTAAGGGCAGTGTTTAGTCTATGAATTAGGACATAAATGAGCTTGGTATCTAGAAGAAAAGTTTATACAGAGCCTTCTGTGAAAAGAAAAAAGAATAAAATTGTAATTGTGTGGTAGAACACTGCCTAATCTTTGGGCTCCAAGCTCAATCCCAGCACAAAAAGAGGTACATGTGCTAAATTATAATATTGAAAACTATTTGAAAAAAGTCAACCCAAATCATTAGAATTTTTGTCTTTTATACATCAATTTAGTTTTGTAAACCAGTACTATATATGAAACTGACAGTTTTATAGAAATGTTTTTCTTTTACATTGTATTATAAAAAATTAAAAATAAATAAATTGCATTATAATCTCAGCATTAAGTTCATTTTAAAAAAATGTTTAGTTTCCAGGTCTTTTGATTATTATAGCTGAGTACATTGGCATATGACTTGTTACTTCAGCTACTGAAGACACTGAAGATCACAAGTTCAAGGCCAGCCAGGGCAACTAAATGAGACTCTGGTTCCAAGGGCTAGGGATATAATTTGGTGGTAGAGCACTTACCTACCACAGACAAGCCCATGGATTCAATTTTCAGTACTGGAAAAAATATAACAAAAGTCCCATATACCTTTGAGAGGCACTGTACTAACAAGAAGACAGACAATCCTCATGATGTCTTTAGAAGTAGATACATTATAGTATTCCACAAATAAGCTATTCTCATTATTCTGGATCCTCTCCACAATTCCTGTGACTTGACTAAGTAACAACCAAAATTTACTAGCTGAGATAACTACTAGCAAATGATCACCAAAAATAAAGTCAATCACTACTATCGTCACATTATATTTTTTAAAGAAAAACCAGGCTTTCATTCAAAAAAATTCATCTTCTGGTTTCATAATTTCTAAAGTGGAACTTAATCAAGACCTAGGTAATTTATACTTAACAATTAAGCTACAACTTACTTTTTTTTTTTTAAAGAAACAAGTGGCAATGTGTGGGAAAGGGTTGAGCTATTGCAAATTGTGGAACTTTTGGCTGGTTATATGGAAGTGCATGGAGCCAATTTTATACAATACATTTAACATGTGGTACTTAGATTTTAATTGTATAACTTCTGGCACTAATAGGCTAAGGAATCAAGCCATAGTAATTAAAAGTAGTTGTGTTAATGACTGTTATTATCTTATGAAGAGAAGATTCTCATGACTAAACAAGTTGTGTTTCATTTAAAGTGGGTACTCATTGGTTTCACGAGTGAAATTAAAGATTAAAGTAGCCTTATAAACTTAAGTGCCTGCTTAGGCAAGCACAGGGACTGGGGTTTGATCCCTGGTACCACATGCTGTGTTGGTCTCACCCGCAGATATGTTGAGCCAGCCACCAAGACCAAGTGTGGTGATGCACACTGTAATCCCTGTGCCAGGAGGCTGAAAACAGAAGGATCACCTCAAGTCCAGTCTGCATAGTGAGACCCTGTACCAAATACATAAAAAATAAAAAATAATAAAAAAATAAAGATTAAGGTAGCTTTCTTTTTCTTTTCTTTTTTTTTTTTCATTTAATTTTGAGGTCACATGCTCTGATAATATCGTTCAGTGACCTGGCAGTTCAATAAAACAAAAATATAAGGTGTAAGTGTTTTTGCTGAATAATAGTAAAACATTCTTTAAATTTAAATAGATGAAAAGTAATAATTTTTACAAACTACTGTAGTTTGTATTCATTTATACTATATTGCAAAACATTACTTGTTTTTAAACATGGAGGATAATCAATTTTCACATATGACAACAATTTTTACCACACATAATTTAAGTTAGGACAAAACAGTCCAATAATTAAACCAATATTTTAGAGAGATTTCTGCACCCTCTTTAAGCTGATCCTGTACTTGCCCAAAGTTTCTTTTCCAATGCTAGCTTTTTATAGTCTTTAAAGACTGTTTCCAAGTATATCCAATGTTCTATCTACTGACTCCTGCCCTGAGCTGTTATTTCCCACTATTCCATTTGTAGTGTTCAGATTGGGCAAACTCTCCACACCTGCAATGATTTCTCTTCTGACTTTACTTCATAGTTTAACCACAACATTTTCTTTTACCTGTATCCTCATGATCATTATCAGTTGATTTCTCTGTTCATTTCTTTTTATTTTAATCTTTTTGTTTGCTTTATTTGGTATAAGGTCTTGCTATGCAGCTCAGACTCATAGTGATCCTCCTGTCTCAGCCTCCCCAACACTGGGATTACAGGTGTGTACCACCACACCTAGTTCCTGGGCAGGTATGGCATGCTCCCAGGCTTCTGAGGCCATCACAACATGCAGTACTGGGGATCCAACCTGGGTCCTTGCACTTGCCAGGCTGGCGCTTACACCATCGAGGTAATTCCCTAGCCCCTCTGTGTTCATTTCTTAAGGATCCAAATATATATGCATAAGGAGATAGAAATTTTCTATATATACTTCTAAATTTTCATTCTGTTTTGATGATAACCCTAAAGCTATATATTATCTATACCATCTTAAAGGCCAATTTATAGCTGAGAATTGACTGGTGACTCAGAGTTTCCTTTAGTTCTGTTGTGTTTACAATTGTGTTCATGCCATTTGAAGCCAAATGATCTGTTTCTATATAAATGAAAGCTTCACAGAAGCTTAAATCAAGACTTAAATTAGGTTGGCAGATTTAATTAATAATAGAGGGACATACTGAACTCAAAAAATGTGTACCATTCAAGCCAGATAGATGTATTGAATCCTATTTTGTCTCTACAGAGACAGCAAATCAGTAATAGTATAATAGTTCCCATGCAAGCAAAAATATTCCTCTTTCCACTGTCAGAGTTATCAGAGTAGACATTTGATGCAAATTTTAATTAGCAGGGTTAACTTTCTCATGAACAACATAGTTTTATAAAATGATCAACTGATACATTAAATTGCCATTTTGGATTGTTTACAGAAGTTTGCTTCATTAGGCGAAATCATTCTGAACCATCCTTGAAGTTAATGTAATTATGAGCAAGCATTCTTCATCAATAATAAAGTCAAATACAGAAACATGTAAAATACAAAACTGACACCGAAGCTATAACTTTATACAGTAAACCAAATGTCTAAATGTAACTTAGTTTTAGTAAAGCTTTTTTTTTTAATTTGGTATAGGGTCTCACTATGCACACAGTGATCCTCCTATTTTCAGCCTCCCCTGCGCTGGAATTACAGGTGTGCGCCACCATACCCAGTCTCAGTGGCTGATTCAGTGTACCTGGGGGCACACCACAGCATGTGGTGCACAGGATTGAATCCAGGTCCCTATTTTGCGTAAGCAGGCGCTTAGTCCGCTCAGCTACCTTGCTGTCCCAGTAGAACTTTATTGTAGATTTTAATTTTTTTAAGCTTTCTTTAAAAATTCACTTTATTTTACAGTTATGAGGTATAATTACAACATATATACTAAGTTTGTTGTTGAAGGTATTTAATTAATGTAACAAAATTAATTTATAACTGAAGGTCTGACATTTTTTGTTCCACTAAAGAAAGTCCTTATTTAGAACCCCTGGGCCATACCATATTAAATTGTTCATAACTTCTCGTCTAACTTACTTTAGACTCTAAATATTTAAAGTTTTGTTGAACATAAATATATCATAAAATAAGTCAACATAGAACCACTAGGATGTTTTGGCATACTTTTAATTTTTTCCAAATACCAATAAGCAGCTGGTCTAAAAGAGAATGTAGAGAATTGGCTCCTCAGCAACTATGAGCAAGATCCCATTGACCAAACTCTTCTTTAGTTCTTTTGAATTCTATTCAACCAAAGTTCACTTTCAGACTGCTGTGAGTTTGCTTTATGTGAAATGTTTTTGGTATTTAAGAAACATTATGTTCAGCGGGCCGGGAGATAGCTCAATAGAATAAGCGCCTGCCTGGCAAGCACAAGGGCCTGAATTCAACTCCCAGTTCCACCCCCCAAAAAAATAAGAAACATGTTCAGCGTAGATACCCTGGGAGGTCACTTTCCCTAGGTTCTAAGTGCTGTCCAGGAGCACTGGGCTCTGCCTTGTAATATATTAAAGTCCGTTTCCAGAATGATAGAGATAAAGCTTAGCTTGGTGTCAGCACTTGCATATTCCCACTTCTCAGAGTTCTTCAGACAATGCCCAAGAAGGTAAAACATGCAGAAAACATTGTCAAGTATAGTAAGATTTTTAAATGAAGAATTTAAGACTCTAATCTTACATTTTACAAAAGGAAACAATCTACAATAAAAGTTAAGTATAGGAGCTGCCACTGCTGTACCTTGCCGTTTCCAATCTATCATGAATTTTTGTATTTGTTTTGTTTTCTTTTCCTTATTAGTCTGCTAGACCTTAAAAGTGTAATAGAGGGGTCACCAGCATCCTTCATATCTAAGAAAATAACATATTTATTTACAGTAGTAGCAGTAATTTCAGTAATAAAAAATGTAATAGTTACAAACATGAAGCCCAGTTATCCCTAGGCATATCTAATTAATTATACCTACTTTTGTTTAGGCTTTTTCTTATCAGCACTTGCCCATGATTTAACACTGTACATCTTAACATATTCTTATCCCTCACTGTGAGAATTAAGGCACGAGTCACTCTCTAAAGCAGCTGTGTGGTATGTGCATTTGATCTGGAATTTGAAACAGGAATTTGTCCTTTCCAGTATTCTGGAAGAAAGTGAAAGAATTTTACTGGATAACTGATAGGTACTTTTTCATAATCCATCAAATATCAGGCTTTTAGATAATTGTAGAAGCCAAAATTCTCCCATAGGACTGCTCTTTCTTCTGCAAAGAGGAAAAGATATTGGGGCATTTGAGTATGAGTGTCCTTATAGATTACTTTTTTGTATTGTGCTAATTCTGTTATGTGACATGTACATTTCTGAAAATCACTGCTATGCAAAATTGTAGTCCATACAGAAATGGAGTTAATGTCTTTGAGATAACTTTTTTTTTTCTTTTTGTAGCAGAACCAAGGATTGAACTCAGGCCCTTGCACTTGCCAGGGAAGTGCTTTTTCCACTGAGCCATCTCCCCAGCCGAGTTAATGTCTTTGACGCTCAAATTTAATTGATGGCACTTTTTTAAAGGCAAGAGCCTTTTTAAATGTAGGGTAACAACTTTATATGTTGGGTAATTAAGAAATGTGTAAGTGCTACAATAAACGTGGTACCTTACCTTGGGAAAAATGTTGGCAATTTCTTGGGAAGTAGACATCCAAAGAGGTGCAGCTTCCGAGTTACTTGAAAGTATTGGAGAAGCAGCTGTCTGAAAATTTCAATTTTTACTATAAAAATAAGGTGTGTATCACTCAGTCATCATGCTACAAATCCTATAAAGTACTGTTAGACTTCATTGTGAGACTATGGTATTGAGAATCAGAGGAACAGGAATTTGAAGGATGTTTTCAAAGCAAGAGAAACAAAGAGATGGGCAACAGTAGATAAGGGCAGAGACAGTTCTAACAGTGGAACGAGGCATTGTGTAAGGTCAGAATGAGGCTGAAAGTACTGGGAGAAAAGTGAGAAGTCTTATAAAAGACTAAGATATCTTTTTTAAGAAAAAATAACCTTTAAAAATTTTCTTCTCTGCTCATGATTAAACCCAGAGTTTCATGCATACTAGGCAGGTGTTCTACATTGAGCTACATATCCAGTCCACAGTTAGACATCTTAGCCAAGTTGAATTAGGAGATCAGAAGATTTGGGGGGGGCAGCCAAATAGCTCAGCAGATTAAAGCACCTCCAAGCAGGCTCAGGGGCCAGTGGTTCAATCCCTGGGCCTGCCATGCCAGGTGTGCGCCTATACTTCCAGCTCTTGGGAGGCTGTAAACAGGCGGATCACTATGAGTCTGATCTAGTAGTGAGACCCTGAACACCCTATAGACTATTCCATGAAATGAAATGAAGATTTGGGATAGGCGGCAGGCTGACACAGAAAATGTAGACTGGGGTTTTAAAATGGTGAAATTCTGAGAGGCAAACTCAAAACATGGCCATAGCAGTAAGTTATTGAGGAAGTGACAGTGAAGACAGTGGACAGAAAAATAACACCTGAAGATATTGAGAATGGGGGGCAGGACTCAGGGTATAGAAGGAGCAGAATGCTATCAGTCAAAAAACTAAGATGGTTTTTAGTAAAAAACTGTTCTAGTCTGAGAACTTTCCATGAGCTAAAGCCTAGGACTTCTCAACTTCTTCAACCTAGGTAAGTTTGGGAGATCCTGGGGCTGCCTATCCCATCAGAACCCCTTTCCTATTCTGTGAGATAAGGGAAAATCATCTCATTCCAGCTCTGGGAAGAGTAGTGATGTTTAGACTCAGTCCATTATAGCAATTTGTGCCATATGAGTTGTTACCACTTTGTTTCTCACACCAGAAAAATGTGAAAAGTAGTCTTTGCTTTATATTCCTTATTCCTATACATGAGAAGCAAACAGATAAAACCCAAGATTTTACCTAATCATTAAGCAAACACCATTATTTCTTTGTTGGAGGACTATTTTGGTAAAACACCAGTCTTGAAAATGTGAATTGGTTTAAACACAATTGACATCTTGGGAATAATATGAGCAAGAGAATTTTGTATTTGCCTATGCCAAATTGCATCAGGTAAATTCAGTGATGCAGACATATTCAAAACACACATAACTTCAAACATCCATCTACTTGTGACCTGTGTTATAAGCCACATCTATCCATATCTGGTTTACCATTTTCCTTTGAAGTTTTTCTTCTTTGTCCTTTAGCTTCTAAACATAATTACAAAGAAAAACTTGGAAAACTTTGAATTCTGTTACATAATGCTATTATGATTATTGTTATTAATTATTATTATTAATTATTATAGTATTATTAATGCTATTATGTTACATAATGCTTCTATTATGATTAAAAACAGCACGTAGCCAACAACATCCAAACCATTTGGTGGATTCTGCTGAAAAAGAGCAAAAATCCTTACTTACAGGTTAGAAATTTGAGGGCTAATGAACCAATGTGGTGACTCAAAAGAATTTTGTAACTTTCTGTTTTGAGAAGTCAGCTGCTTGGTTTGTGAACCAGCTAAGCATTCTGTCAGAGTCTGGTTCAGGAAATAGTATACAAGAAGCATGTACATGAGGAAAAAAACATCTATAATCCCCACTTAATTTTCATTTTGAGTCAGACTGACCTTTTATATATGAAATTATTTCAGTTATCTTTAGATCCTGTTTATTATCTAGATGTTTCCATTTTGAATGTTACTACCCCCAAACATTGGACATTAAATCATGTGAACTCAGAATAAAATAAAATTAAAAATACATGTAAACTCACAACAAAATGGAAGAAATAATGGTATTTATTTATCTGTTAATTCCATGAAGCCATACATTTAACTCTATTCCCTCTGGCCATATACCAGGTGGAAAAAAGCTAAGCCTCCACTATTAAAAATATCAAATCAGATAGTTCCAGCTGGGGTTTCCTAATCATTTAAAAAGCAAAATATGAGGTCACTTTTAATATCTTAAGTAGATCGTGATCTTAACACTTACTTTAGATATTAAATGTAAGGTGCTTATCTATTCCCTGACTAGATTGTGCTACTAACAGTTTTTAGCTTTTGAGTTTAAAGGGACATTGGAGTTTAAAGTAGTATGGTGTCAGATGTTTTCCCCTAAATTACATAAGAATATCCAATTCATCAATATACTAATCCAGAAAGTTGACTTCTAATTGGATTTAAGTGCCACAGGACTGTTCAACACATTATTTTAATCAATGTGTTAGAAAGATCAATTTCTTCTTGGCTGAATGCACGTAAAATAAAGCAACTAAATGAGCTGCATTGGGAGGTTGGCACATCTCATTCTCTGGAGGTTTTAAGAGGAAGCTCTTCGTTGTATGTCTGAAATGGTTTGATGTCTTTTAAGTGAAATGTATAAAGAAGCAAGATATAAAACCGATATAGGCCTGTGGTTTTGGATACCTGTCTTATCTTGATATTAATTATCAATGTAATTCATTGTCAATACTGGAGTTGAGGCAAGAAGTTATTCTTTTTCCTTTTAAAATTATTTTTTAGTTTAATGCCATTGAAAAGTTACAGAGTAGTTTGTGAGTTCAATCTTGTCAAGTCAGATTTTTTTCTAAGGCAGCCCTTGAGACCTTCTTTGTATTCACTACTATAGAGGACAGCAGTAAATGTAAACACAAGTTTTAAAGTTCTTTTATTTGAATTAGTTTTTAAAGTTTAGGCTAAAATTACAGTAACTTCTATAAAGGACTGCAAGTAATATAAATGCCATTTTTAACTTAAAATTATATATTGTAATTTGTGCTTATACAATTCTCCCCCCAGACACAGATGTTTTGATTCTGAAAATAAGGCAAACTCAGTACCATTATTGTATACATATGTATTTATTTTATTTTTCTTCCTATTAGTCATTGTGGTTAAGTGATTTATTGGTACATGGTGAATCACAGATGTTTTTCATTCTCTAATGAGTCACCTAGCTACATACTAGCTTTCTTTCCTTTCTAGATCTTTCACCTAAAAATAGGTATTTCATAATTGGTAGGTTAAATTTTCAGCTTGCTGAATTATCTATTTGATCTGAAATAGCAAAAATAATATTTATAAGTCATTAATTTCATTTTTATTTAGCACATGCTCTGGTCCAGGCATTCTTTGGATTTGCCCATACAGAGATTTATGTAAGAAACATATGTATTATATAAGAAACAGTTATGAGAGATGAAAAGATGGATCAAAAATATATACAAAGATAAGTTGTAGATTCTATAAGGCCCAGAGGGGAAGTAGGGATATCCTATGGATTGGTTATTGAACGTAGTCTTCACAGTTATACTGTTAAGTATTGGAACTCTTTGAACAACTACACCTGCATGCTTAATACCTCTTTGTTACAACAAGATATTTACTGCAGAATAACTGTAGCCCTGTCTAATTCAAGGTTGAAAACCTGAAGATGTGTTTAATAGTTGAGTAACAGTGATCCATGCCCATAATTCCACAGTTGAGGGAAGCTGAAGTAGGAGAAGCACAAGTTCAAGTTCTACCTGTGTAGTTTGGTGAGATCATGTCTCAAAAAACATAGAAAGAGCTGTATAGCTCAGTGACAGAGCACCCCTAGGTTTGATCTCCATACCTCAGAAGTAAAATGGGGCTGCAGTGTAGCTTCATGGTAGAGTGCTTCTACAGTGCACAAGGCACTGGCATCAGTCTTCAGCACTGCAAAAATAGAAACTTCGTGGTGTCCTTAAAAATAAGAGCTAGCACTAACATTATGGGATTAATTCTTCTAAGTCAAAATCACCTTAAATGATGACTACCTGATTTATAAAAAAAATTGTACTGAATTTCTACTATGAGCAGTAACAGCATTAGGACATCAAAGCACATCAGTATTTCAGTATTACTGGGGAAAGTAACACAGTTGGTCATTTGGAAAACTATCAACAGAAAGTTCATTATTTCCATATACAGAAATCTTGCCACTTAGGAGCTTTTAAAAATGAGAATGTATTATTTTGGAGTGAACTAAAGATGCATTCTGAGGTATTTAAGTTTAGCATTCATTTGTAAGTCTAACAGAGCAATGTAGTGGAATAATCAGCAAATAAGCTTACTAACTGTTGGTAGGGCAATTACCATATAAACCTCTTAGAATCTCAGTTTTATTATCTGTAAAATGGTGGTAATTCATACCTTGTAGGCACTTGTGAAATGAGATGGTGTACTTCACAGGAAATTGTTAAGTGATCATGGGGATAATAATACTTAAGGGAATTACATATTAAGATTATTTTCAAGTTGTAAAAATAAGTATGTTAACTTAAAAAAAAATTTAAATGAACAAAACTACCATAGAAGTATGAATTTTACAAATTTAGAAAGCACTACTTATTTTCTATAAATGAAAAAAAAAAGTGGAAGATTATGGACCAAATGGGAAATACTGCAGGAATGGTGACTAGACTAACATTTGAATTTTGAAGTAGAAGAAAGGGGGACCAAATAAAGAATAGAGATGTGTTATATACATGTAGCAGTTCCCTACAGTGAATGTAATCATTATATACTGCAAACATGTATGATTGAAAATTTAAAATTTTTTGAACCCTGAATAATACTAAGAAAAATAAATTTTTAAAGGCATATTTTAGGGCTGGGGAGATTGCTCAGTGGAATAAGCGCTTCCCTGGCAAGCACAAGGGCCTGAGTTCAATCCTCGGTTCCACCAAAAAAAAAAAAAAAAAGTATACAAAGGCATATTTTAAAAAGTTTTCCAAAATTGCTTAAAATTTTTAGAACAAACCCTTCCATTCCCCATGAATCATTGACAAAGGCAGTCTAGGTTAGAGGTAATTCTGCTTCATAGAGAGAACTTTGTAGGGTCTTCACTTCACTAGGACCCTGTAGCAAGAAAGAGGTAAACTACTTTTTCCTCACATTTATTTTTCTACTGTTTATGTGCAAGATGGTGACCTTTTTGACTAAAGTCATGTCCTGTTAAAGGTATTTTTTCACCTGTCCTATTCAGAAGTCCCTTCACTGATGATTTTGGAATTGTCTACTCCATTAATAGCCTATTATGGCTTGTGTGTAGATGGCCTCTCAGAGCCTCACATGGTCTTACAAAGGTTGCTGAATCTAAGGTGTGTGATGCTGGGATTAAAGAGTGTAGGGTAAAGGATATGATTCTGCCTGGGTGTGGGCAGCACCATCCAAAAGGCAGGTAGCCTAGAAGGGATAAAAAAGTGAGGCAGTCTGCTGTGTTGCTGCTGTTGGTGGTTACTGTATGCTGCTTGCTCCTTTCTGCCTTCCCCTTTTTTCCATAGACTTGTTTTTCTTCTATGATGCCCCTCTGCCATGCCACCCCATCTTGGAACCAATCGACTGTTAAGAAGTATGAAACCTCTACAAACTCTGAGCTAAGATAAAGCTTTCTCCTTTAACTTAGGGTGTTCAGTATTTTGTCTCAGCAATAGGAAAGGTAACTAAAAACAGCCTTTCTCAATGTTTATGATTTTTGGTCTTGAGAACAATGGTATCTGAAGTATGAATTACATACAATGATGCAGTGAAGGAAAGAAAATTAATCTTTCTGAAGGTCCTATTCTGTTGTCTCCCTTCCTTCATCTGAAAAGGTGACGGGAAAAAAAGTCTTTTTATTAGTTAATTTGTAAGTAAACATAGCCTATCATTTGGATTGCATCTCAGATTTTATGTCACCTATACATGTGAATTTTCTGGAGAAAGGTTGATGATGGCATCAATTAATGAATAGCTAATATTGGTACCCTTATTCTTTGGTTCACTGTCAGTATCTTGTAACCAATTTCAGTTTACTCTGCCTAGTTAAATGTTTTTATAACTGGGTTATATTTGAATAAACTGACCCACAGAAAGTGGACAAGTGACTTAAAAGGATTTCCACAAATTGAAAGTAAAACTAAAAATAAAAGCACAAATAAGAAAATGTTAAAACTGACACTTCTACTCAGACAGTGAGACCTTTTTACTGGCTATATTTTTGAGCTTTTTAAACAAATGATAGTCTAATATATCTGACAAGATGTCAGTGTACCTCAAGTTAAAAACTATCAAAAAGGAGCCTTTTTACCAAAACGGTGGCAAAGGCAAAGAAGGAAGCCCCTGTCCCTCCCAAAGATAAAACCAAAGCAAAAGCTTTGAAGGCCAAGAAGGCCATGCTGAAAGGCATCCACAGCCACAAAAAGAAGATACGAACATCACCCACCTTCCGCTGTCTCATGACACTGCAGCTCTGGAGGTAACCCAGATACCCTTGGAAGAGTGCCCCCAGGAGAAACAAGCTTGACCACTATGCCATCATCAAGTTCCCCCTGACCACAGAGTCAGCCATGAAAAAAATTGAGGACAACACACTCGTATTCATTATGGATGTCAAAGCCAATAAGCACCAAATCAAAACAAGCTGTGAAGAAGCTCTATGACATTGATGTTGCCAGGGTCAATACACTTATGAGGCCTGATGGAGAAGAGAAGGCATATGTTCGATTGGCTCCTGATTATAATACATTGGATGTTGTCAACAAAATGGGGATCATCTAAACTGAGTCCAGAAGACTAATTCTAAATATATACATTTTTTCCCAGTTTTAAAAAAGAAAACTATCAAATTATTACATATGGATTTACATTCATTTACTAGCTAAGGACTTCTCTCCAAGTGTGTCATTATCTAAATATAAACCTGTTTAGTAATATATGTACGTAATTTATCAATCAAATGCAAGTATGTTGAAGTACATAGCCCTTTTTTCATAAAGTAAATCAAATTATTAGTATACCTGTAATCCTACCACTCTGGGAACTGAAGCATAAGTGCATGTTTTGAGTTCAGCCTGGAAAACTTAGTAACATAGCAAGACTGTGCTTATCAGTATAAAAAGGGCATGGATATAGCCTAACATAAAGGCCTTAGGTTTAGTCCTTAATACTGGGGGGGTGGGGAGGTGCACAGGATTTGAAGTTAAAGACTATTCATTTAAATGTATAAATTCTGCTATATTAAATAAGGACTCCAGTGTTTCATAATCAGATACTATACAGTCAGCCTTACATATACCTGGATTCTGCATCTTTGGGTCCAGCCAACTGCAAATCAAAAACATTTGAAAAAGCAGAGTATGGTTGTGAAACTATTTCTGTAGCTTTTACTTTGTGTAAGGTAAGTGAGTTGATTTAAAGTACATGGGAAGATACGCATAGAATGTATGAAAATGCTGTGCTATTTTTTGGGGGGGGGGTTTTGTTTGTACTTTTTATTATTTTGAAAGAACACAAAATAGTGATAGAAGAAAACAGCATTATACATCATACAAGATTTCACTGAACAAAGTATAGGAATCCAACAGTGGTTCCTGTATTGCATGATGTTGTATGCAAATTAGTTTTTCAGATTACCAAATATAAACATACAAGTATTGTTTTTTAAAAAAAAAAAACAGTAATTAAGAAGCTATAATAAATTCAAGAGAAGAAAAACTCAGAGATAAAACAAAAATTGTAAGCATTAACTGCTCCTTTCTTTTATTTTATTAATTGTACATTGTTATCTTCTTAGTGGTTATCCATAGTACAAGAAACAGACAGGATATCCTGTCCAAACACTATTACTACAAATCTTCTCATTGAGTTAAGCTAAAGTATCTGTATATCTATCCTGTCTATTCTGTATATACAAATACAAAATGGTCCTTCCTTTGGCATCTAAATACTACAGGTGTATGAATTCAGCAAAGCAATCCAAAACAGTCCAGCAGTCCATAATAGTAGTGGGTTATCCGCTGAAGTTGTTGACTTGAGCCACTCACAGCTCTGTATATTAATATGGCTTTACTTTATATACCTCATTTTTATACTTTTCTGCTGGATGGTTAAGACCAAGATAAAGCAAGACCTTTATAACACGAAATGTAACTTTTGTATCAGATAACGTCAGTCACGTGTGCTCGGGGTTTATCCTGTAACCTTTGTAGATCCTTTGTCAGTATCAACCTTCTGGATGAGTCATGGCCATTGCTTGACCAATATGCTGTCTATGAAAGTCTGAGAGAATGTTTTCTTTACATGTCACTCTCCTTAGGCACACCATACATCATCAATCACATTCCTCTGTGGCTCCATAATCTTGATCAGAAAATTTGGGGCACAACTGAGTTGCATGATGTCACACTACAGGTTCTCCTATGTCCTAAGTCTTCACTGACCTTGAAATTCTAGGGCCAAAATGTTGATTGACCTTGCAGCCTTTTCCTTTTCTCCAATTTTTGATATGCAAGCTTAGGTTGTTAACCCTCCAGAAGAGAAGCTTATTATTAGCCTGCAACCTATACAGTTCAGATTACCCACACTATTTGTCTAAATATCAGACATTGTAGGCATAACATGGAACTGGTATTTTCCATCAAGTATTGAGATATTAAACTCTTAAGTCCTAATAAATATAAAGAAAGAAAAAAATAGAAATGAACACTTACATATATTTACATAGAAATTTAGAAATCTGTCCATACACAGCATTGTAGCGGGACTGTCCTGTGACTTTTGTGTGTGTGTCTTATTTTTCATTTATTACCCTTAAAATAAAACTTTTATTTGAAAGACAGTATAGTAATACTTGGTATGTCATGACAAGAAGTACGTATTTAGAAGACCAGAATGACAAGCATTCCAAGTGTGACCCTTCTATTACACATTGCTATCTTCAGTGCAGTTGCTTGGTTCACTGAGGTATAAGCATATATAGTTATGCTCATATGGTATGAGCATATATAGTTATGAGCATATGTAGTTAATCTGAGTGAGAATCCTACCAATTAACTGCTAGTTTCAAAAATCTGCTGATGTTTCTCAGAATCATTGCCTTATTACCATCTAGTGCAAATAAATGAATGGTTTTGCTCCTGTCATCTTTCCCAGCTTTTCTCCTTGCCCTCTCCTTGTTGTCAAATCCTCAAGTTCTCGCTTTCCTTTTAATTGTGTTATACATTTCTATTTGTATTTCTTTTTTGAGTACTTATACTATGATATTTGCACATGTGGGTCTGGTTTATTTCGATTCTACTTAAATATGAAGGCCTCAAGCTTATCATTCTTTATAGCTGAGTAATACTCCATTGTATAAAGATACCACATCTTTTTCAGCCATTCCTCATGTGACGGGCATCTTGGTTGTTTTCAAGATTTGGCGATCACAGATTGTGCTGCTATAAACATAGGTACACATCTGTCACTATGTTATGACATTTTCAGTTCCTCTGGGAAAATTCCCAGTAGGGGGGATAGCTGGCTTGAATGAGATTTCCAGTCCTAGTCTTTTAAGGAATCCACACACTGATTTCTATAATGGTTGTACCAGTCTACATTCCCACCAGCAGTGGAGAAGGGTTCCCTTTTCCCCACAATCTCTCCAACATTTGTTGTTGGTTGATTTCTTTATGATAGCCTTTCTTTATGGGGTGTGATGGTATCTCAGTGTTTCTTTAATTTGCATTTCACGGATGGCTAGTGATGTGGAGCATTTTTTCATATACTTACTTGCTTCTTTAATTTCATCCTCTGAGAAGTGTGTGTTCATCTCAGATGCCCATTTCTGGATTGGGCCTTTAAATTTAGGGGCCCTAATGTATTTTAGTTCTTTAAAATTGTAGAAAGCAGATCTTTGAGTGCTTATGAGTTAGGATTTTTTCAAAAATTGTGGGTTGACTTTTCACTTTGTTGGTAATTTCTTTTGACATGCAAAAACTTCTCAATAAGAGGTGGTCCCAGTTGTTAATTCTTTCAAGTATTGCCCGTGCAATTTGATTCTTGTTCGTGAACTCTTTGCCTACCCCTATCTCTTCAACAGTTCCTCTTCCTTTCTCTTCCAGGAGATTGTTTCTGTTTTAATGTTTAAATCTTTAATCCATTTTGACTTTAGCTTAGTGCATGGTGATAGACCTGGGTCAAGTTTTAGTTTTCAGCATTTGGAGAGCTAGTTTTTCCAGCACCATTTGTTAAAGAAGCTATCTTTCTTCCTGTAAGCATATTTGGCCCCTTTGTTGAAGATCAAATGGTTGAGTGTGTTCTTCTAGTCTATTCCATTGATCTTCAGGTCTGTTTCATTGCCAATACCATGCTGATTTTATCACAGTAGCTTTGTATAATTTCAAGTCTGGAATTGTGATGCCTCCTGCCATGTCTTTGTTGGCCAGGATTGCCTTTGCTATTGTAGCTCTTTTTTGGTTCTAAATAAATTTTAGGAACAATTTCTCTAGGTCCAGGAGGTATGTTGGTGGTAGTTTGATAGGAATTGCATTGAATCTGTACAACAATTTTGGAAGTATGGCCATCTTCAGGATGTTGGTTCTTCCTATCCTGGAGCAGGGTATATCTTTCTATTTTCTCATATCCTCTACAATCTCTTTTTTCAGATTACTGTAATTTTCCTTGAGAAGATTTTGACTTCTTTAGTTAGATGTGTTCCAGGGTATTTCATTTTCCTCAATGCTATTGTAAATAGTATTGTTTGTATAGTTTCCCCCTCAGTGTGTTTGTGTCTATGTAGAGGAATACTATTGACTTTTGGGTATTGACTTTGTATCTTGCTATACTACTGAATTTGTATATCAATTCTAGTAGCTTCTTGGTGGAGTTTTTTGGGTCTTCTAAATAAAGTATCATGTCATCTGCAAATAATGATAATTTAATTTCTTCTTTAGCTATTCTTATTCCTTTAATTTCTCCCTCTTCTCTGATGGCTCTAGCTAATGATTCCAGAACTATTTTGAATAGGAGGGGTGATAAAGGACATCCTTGTCTTGTACCTGATTTAAGAGGAAAAGATTTCAGGTTTTCCCCATTTAGAATTATATTAGCTGTTGGGTTGTCATAGGTGGCTTTTATCAAATTGAAGTAGAGGCCTTCTATTCCAGTTTTCTGTAGGACTTAGAACATGAATGAGTGTTGGACTTTGTCAAAAGCCTTTTCTGTGCTGTGCCATTTTATATAGAAGGAACTTCAGCATCTGCAGATAGGGTATACTCCAGAACCAGTACCCGTGGATACCAAGGCACAACTGTGTATCTGTTGTTTTAAATATCTATAATGCATAATATAGTTCGTATATGAAGTACAAATAAACATTTAACTTATTTCAAATAGTAAATAGCCTTAGGCTCAAGGATTTTTTTTAATTTTTTTAAGGTTTCAGATTATATTAATATATTTTTGACAAAAAATACTAACAATACCACCTCAAGTATAGCAATACTGCTTTGACTGATCTATAGGTCAGTATAATCCCTGGCAAAGTTTTAATAGAATTTATTGCAGAAATTAAAAAAAAAAAAAAACTTATCCTAAAATTTATGTGGAACTTAAAGAGACCTCCTCAGATAAACAAAACAGTTTTGCAAAAGAGCAAAGTTGAAGGACTGAACTTCTGATTTGAAAACTTACTTGTATTGGTCAGCTTTCCCATTGCTGGAACAAAATAACAAATGTATACAACTTAGAGTGGGAGAGGTTCAATTTGACTCACCATTTTGGAGGATTTAGTGTGTGGGTGGCTATCTCCAAGGCACAGACATCATGGCAGAGCAGTATAGTAGAAAAGGTGCTTTTCTTCATGGCAGCCCAGAAACAGAACAGAGAAACACAATGGGAATAATTGGGAGGGGCTGTACATATAGACCTCAAGGGGGCCGGGGAGATGGCTCAGTGGAATAAGCGCTTCCCTGGCAAGCTCAAGGGCCTGAGTTCAATCCCCAGTTCCCCAGTTCTGCAAAAAGAAGAAAAAAAAAATATATATATATGTGTGTGTGTGTGTGTGTGTGTGTGTGTGTGTGTGTGTGTGTGTGTGTGTGTATATATATATATGTATGTATGTATATATGAGAGAGAGAGACCTCAAGGTCACACCTCCATAACCCAGACACCCACAAATGTGCTGTACTAATTTCATAGGAAGCCAGTTAAGTTGATGAATACGTTTAGATATCAGAGTCATAAAAACTGTGGTATTAGTGGAATAAGTGCTTCACTGGCAAGCACAAGGGCCTGAGTTCAATCCCTGGTTCTGAGAAAAAAAAAAAAAAAAAACTGTGGTGTTAGTATATGGACACATGGGTAAACCAGTAGTACCAAATAAACCAAACACAAGTCCTTGTATATCCAGTATTATTTGATTGGATATTTCTGGCAAGGATATCAAACCCATTCAACGGCAAGTCACTTGGCCAAACTCACAAGTCAAGGGGCCAAGAAGTATTTCCTGCCTCTCAAGGCTATAGCAAGGTTGTGAATGAGCACATTACCATAGCAAATGAAGACATGAAACTAATGACTCGTTATACTACAAGACAGGCTGAGAACTTAAGAGAAAAATTGGCAATATTTGAGAACAAGGTGTTATTCATTTTACTATAAACTTGTTCACATACTAATCTATTTTAACAGAATCTTTAAAATTTGTTTTATGCATTCTTCCCTTTTAGCTTAGTTGACAGAAGGCCGTTACCATGAACATCTGTTACTGTGCAAGGCTCTGACACCTCTTTGGGGGGTGTGTGGGTGCGTGTGTGTGTGTGTGTATTTTCTCCAACAATCAGCTGTTGTTTGATCCAACAGTTGTGTTCACTCTTCATAGTTCCACAAGATTTTTTTTTTCCCACCAGACTTTTTAAAAAATTCCTTTCACATTTGGTTTTGTGTTTTTGAGACATGGTCTCACTGTGTAATTCAAGCAGGCCTTTAATTTACTACATAGCTCAGGGTGGCCTCAAAAAGCAATCCTCCTGGCTCAGTCTCCCAAATGCTAAAATTATAGGTATGAATCACCAGGCCTGATTTACTTACCACATATGTGATATGAAACCAGTTATCAAGATTGATAGAACTATGGCTAAAGAAGTCCCTGTATTTAATGAGTAAAGTTTATGTCAGTCATACTGAAAAGATGAAATTATTTTCCTTCAGATGACCGGATACCATCTTTTTTCCCACAGTTCCATGTTTGTTAGACACTTTTTTTATTTTAGGACAGGTTCTACAGAGTCTCACTACGTAGATCAGACTCACAGTGATTCACCTGTGTTCAGCCTCCCAAGAGCTGGGATTACAGGTGCTTGCCACTCACGCCCATTCTCTTTCATCATCTCAGCATGCCCACGGCATGCGGGTGATCGAACCCTGACCAGTGCATCTGCCTAAGCAGGTGCTTTAATCTGCTGAGCTATTTGGCTAGCCCTCCAGCCACATTTAATTGTAAAAAATTACCAGCTCAGAATATTTTTTATAAAATTATTTGCATGATAAACAATGCTTTTTACTATTTTATTGTATTGTTTAATTAAAGCTAAACTATTAAATTGATGGTTTTCACCTTCTAATGGGTAGCGAGATTTATTATGCCTATACCTAGAGTATGGGGGTGGGGTAATACTGAGAATCAGACCAGGACTTAATGCTTACACCACTGAGCTAAATCCCCAGGCCCCTAGCTAGAGTATTTTAATATCAAAGTCATAACTTATTTATCTTTTTTTTTTTTTTTGCTGAGTGATTATATGGAAGGTAATAGGGTGGCTAGAAAATAGAAGACATATGAACACAATTTAGTGGTAGTGTATATTAGGATAAGGACTGATAGCTGACTTAGCTCCTAAAAAGATGTATAATTTACTTCATCTATTTCTCCTGCAATGAAATAGTTCGCAGGATTTCTCTGCTTTCCATCATGAACTTTTCACCTGCCACATCCTCTGTATAAATAAACACAAGGCTTCTAGTTGTTTGTTACATACAATGCTTTTCAAAACATGGACATAGTGGCATACTAATTTCGAAGGGTAAAACTCAAACCTGAATACTCCATGATAGCCATTAAACTATAACGCATACACTAAGTATGGCGCCCGTTCACACACAAGTCAGTTAAAATTATGTTAGCTAAATTTTCAATCAAGGTGGAATCCTTCTGTTGGCATATGCTCAAGTATTCCTATCCTTGTTTGACTAATTGTATACATGTATATACTTACATATGTGCACACACAAATACACACAAACCCCTCATACAGCCTTTTATTAGTTGTGATTATCAATTTTAGTCTGATCCTTTTCTACAAATCTGACTTGTTATTTTAGTGGTTTTTTCTCTCTGAATTCACTTATTTCTGCAAATGCATAGGAATAGAAACATTTAGTTATATATATATATATATATATATATATATATTTTTTTTTTTTTTTTTTTTTTTTTTTTTTTTTTTTTTTTTTTTTTTTTTTTTTTTTTTTTTTTTTTGTCTTTTTGAGACAGGGTCTCACTATGCAGTTCAGGCTGGCCTTAAGCTCACTTTGCAGCTCAGGCTGGTCTCGAACTCACAACAATCCTCCTGCCTCAGCCTCCCTAGTGCTGGGATTATAGGCCTGTGCCACCACACCCGGCTTAGTTATAATATTAAAGCTAAATTATTCAATGTTTAAAAAATGAATTCATGTAGTACTTTTGAAGAGAAAGAAAAATTTTTTTATTTCATTGGCTTTCCAATTAGCCTACTCTGACCACATTTCAGCTATTTTTGGGAAGAAATTTAGTACAAGACAGTCGTTAAAGAGCGAGTATAAGGCAGGAGTGGTGACATCTGCCTATAATTTCAGCACTCAGAAGGCCAAGGCAGGAGGGTCACTCTGAGTTAGAGGCCAGCCTGGGCTGCAAAGTGAGTTCAAGACCAGCCTGAACTGCATAATGAAACCATGTCTCAAAGAAAAAAAAGTAAATATATTTGAGAGTCTTAAAGAAAATTACATGGTAATAGAAAGGCCAGAGAACCATCAAATGCCTTCTATAAGGAGCAAAAAGGGATAAGAGAACAGAGAGGGTGGGGATAGTGGAAAGGTAGCCAGGTGAAGCTCAAGTAGGAGTAAGGCAGGTTGCTTGAAGCAGTTATTATACTGATTAGTGAAGAGGAGAAAACCTTTTTCATGGGGTGGTGTGAAATAAGCAATAGAATTCTTACAGGATATCAAATATACTAGTGCAAACAGAGGAACTGGTAGGTGACAGTCACATTGAAGATAGATCTAATGACAGTAGGTTTCCAGTATTGGAAAGCCCTTTTA
Source organism: Ctenomys sociabilis (assembly GCA_004027165.1). Classification (NCBI taxonomy): domain Eukaryota; kingdom Metazoa; phylum Chordata; class Mammalia; order Rodentia; family Ctenomyidae; genus Ctenomys; species Ctenomys sociabilis. Next base: position 44,613 of record PVKA01009196.1, on the reverse strand, counting down.
ACAGTAAACTAAAGCCTCTTGATCACTTTGGGTCTCAGAAAAGCTTTGTCTTGGTTTCTTAGCTAATTTTACCATAATACATTGTGAGTTTCTTCAATGTGCAAAATTTTAGCTCCAGTGTAGGAGATTTAAGTGTAAGAGATACTTGTACTATTGAATTTTTATAAAAGGTAATTGGTTACATAGAATTCTAGGCAATGTAGCAAAGTTAAAATATATTTGCTCTTTAGCATTCTTTACCTGTTGTCCTCATTTTTATCTCTTTATAGCCCTAAATAAAGTTGTTCATTAAAGTTGATTGTGGTGTTCTCTTGTATAAAGAAGTGTTATTGTGGAGCCAGGGATATAACTCAGTAGCATAACACCTGCTGGTAAACGTGAGGTCCCAAGTTCAATTCCCAGTGCCCACACACACAAAGGTACTGTTGGATTTCTGGAATATCTGCTAAAATCCCAATTCCTCATCAAAATGAATTTTTTCATGAAAGTTAAATCTTACCCTTTTTACCAAATATATTATGACACATTATGACAGTACAAGAATATGCAGAGTAATAAAGCTTAGTATTTTTTATGGAAATCACTATTACAAATTATATGTTTTATTTCTTGGTTGGGTGTTAGAGATTTTAAAAATAAGTTTAATAAACATTTTTGTTAAGTTTTCTTATTTCAGAATTTGAGAGTCTGACATTCAGAATTCAAGTTTGTTAAATAATAGTTAAAAGATTAAACTACAAGGGCTGGCCAAATAGCTCAGCGGATTAAAGCACCTGCTTAGGCAGACATAAGGGCCAGGAGTTCGATCCCCAGGCCTGCTGTGCTTGCCCTGCCTCCAGGGCACACTGAGACAGTGATTGAGTCTGGGCATGCATGGTGGTGCACACCTGTAATCCCAGCACTTGGGAGGCTATAAACAGGAGCATCACTGAATCTGATCTACACAATGAGACCCTGTACACACTGTCCTAAAATTTAAAAAAAGTAAACTACATAGAGATGCACTTACTTTGCGTTTATTGTATGTCATTACAAAGGCTTTCTTTTAAGTGAAAACACATAATCTGTTAGGCTATCCTGAATCCATTGACAAGTATACTCAAAATTATGGGCAATGAAGATTTAATTGCAAAACAACATCCTAATATCCTCTTACTGTGTTGAAGTCTTTTCAGTTGACCTTCTTGTATTATTTAATTCCATTACATACTAATTGCATTTATTGAAGCCAGTATTTCTCAATATAGAAAATGCTGATCTTGGTGAATCTCAAGTATAGGGAAGAAAATGTTCTTAAATAAATAATTGAAAGATTTTTTACTACATTTCACCAGTTCAGTGGGTTGTATTGCCTTTTATGCCCAGAGTATCTTATAAATGACAACTAGGTTATGTTATCTAAAAAACTCATCTCTTCGAGGAATCTCACAAGGTAGGCTACATAATAGCTTATTATAGTGGGTTATGTAGACTGGCTTTATCTCAGATGGCTACTATATTTTTTAAAAAAGAGTAACACAGTCAGCCTGTTTAGAAACCAAATGAATTGACACTTCAAGTGAGATGGTTAAAGCTGGTAATTTTTTTCTTTTGACAGCATCAACAAAGAAAGCATTGTAGATGTAGAAGGCGTCGTGAGAAAAGTGAATCAAAAAATTGGAAGCTGTACACAGCAAGATGTTGAATTACATGTTCAGAAGGTAACATTTGGAAGTATAAAATTCTAAGGGTTAGTGATGTAACTAATGAATAGAATGCTTGCCTAGCCTGCGCAGGGTCCTATGTTTGATCTAGTAATATCGTAGTTATGTGTAAGAATGGAGTAGTTCTTAACAGCTTTCTGTTGCAAATCTGTGTTGTTAATAACTCAAATTCATGTAAAATACTAACATTTATGAATCCTGAAACAATTACCTTTTGCTACATAATGCTTTACCATAATATTTTACTGCCTTAAAATAACAGATACTTTTTTGCTTACAATTCTGTGAGCTATTTAGAGTTTAGAGTCTGTTACACATGGCATTGATAGCAGTCACTGTTGTATCCAGGGCATCTCTTCCTGCAACCTCTCCTCAGCCAGCACCCAGCCCAGACATCTGTATAGTACCAGAGACAAGTGAGGAAAGTCTGGTACACAAGTACTTTTTAAGCTTCTTATTTCACATTTGCTTTCTATTCTGTTGGTCAGAGTCACATGGCAAAACTTTGATTTAAGGGACAGAGAGGTAGACTCTAGGTCTTGATGGGAAGAAAGGCAACATCATTGCTAAGGGCTTGTATAATTATTGCATCCATAGTCATACAGGGAGAAGTATAAAACATACCTGAAAGGCTTTGTTCAGTTACAAACTTGACTTATGTAGTTTTCTTTTCTGGTGTGCTAATAAAGGCTGATTATACTTCTAATACTTTTGCAGCAGAGAAGTCAAAAAAGACATTCTTGTATCAGTTTCACATCCCAGTAGTAACTGTATGTGTGCACACACAAGTACACAAGATTTATCCCTCATCCCCTCTATGGCATAAAACCAAAAGTCATTGACTTAAAGTGTCTTAAATAAATTTACATACATGTACTGCTATTGAAGTAACCCTGCAGCTTTTTGTTTTGTATAGTATTTTGTGCAGGGTCTCACTGTGCAGCTCAAACTTACAATTATCCTCCTATTTTCAGCCTCCCCACTACTCGGATTACAGGTACAAGCCACCACACTAGACTCGGTTGCTGGCTCAGTGTGCCCTGGTGCAAGGCTGGCATGGCAGGTGATGCCAGGGATCAAACCTGGGCTCCTGTGCTTGTCTAAGCAGGCACTTAGTCCGCTGAGCTCTCTCACCAGCCTACAACTTTGAACCTAATGCTCTCAGACTTAAATCTCAGATTCATATTGTATCTACAATATGCATCATTAAATTTTCTTAAAGTATTCTTCAGAAGTCTTTGTCCCACCCTCAACGTGTGTGTGTGTGTGTGTATGTGTGTGTGTCCAAGCACAAGTGTGCATAAGGTAGACAGAATAATAGGCAAATAGATTTACAGATTAGCACATACATACATGTACCTACCAACTGGGGAGCAAGGTTATGTTTAATAAGAATTAATCATCATTGAACTCTTTGAGACATAGAAAATCTTTTATTTTTACCAGCCCAACAGACTACTTTGTTCTTTGTGTCTTATTTTGAATTTTTTTTAACATTTATTTATTTACCTAATTTATTTATTTGATACAGGGTCTCACTATGCAGCTTGGACTCGTAGTATCCTCCTGTTTTCAGTCTCCCCAGCACTGGGATTACAGATGTGCCTCACCATGCCTCGTTTTGGTGGCTGGCACTGTGCGAGGCCAGGAAAGCATGAATTACTGGGGATCAAATCTGGGTCTTTGCACTTACCAGCCAGGCATTTAGACCACCAAGCTATCTCCCAGGCCCCATTCTTTGAATGAATTCCACCAGGAAGTCTTAACCTAAGTCCATTGTGGTGGCCAGGAAAGAGCCCCCTCTCTCCATCTTCTGTGTATCTTTTTCAATACTTTAAGATAGAAAATTATACTGATGAAAGCAAATAAATATGTTTTTAGAATATTCTTATTAGACCAGGGATATAACTCTGGTAATTGTACTAGCCTACCGTACTAAAGGTTCTGAGATCAATTCCCATCAGCTTAAAAAAAAGTATTCTTAAAATCAAGTAATACCAACCTTGGTACGTGTTAATGAAGTGTAGGGTTGGGGAGATAGCTTGGCTGTCTAAGCACCTGCATGAAAAGTGCAAGGACCCAGATTCCATCCTTGGTACTGCAATGCTGGCCCTGGAACCCTGGCTGCACTGAACCAGCCAAAACTGGGTGCAGTGGCACATGTCTAATTATAGTGCTGGGGAGGCTGAGACAGGAAGAATCACTTCAAGTCTGAGCTGCATAGTGAGACCCTGTACCAAATGAATGAATGAATGAAGAAATGAAGTCTAAAGAGTTTACAGACAAGTTATGCTGAAATAAAAAATAGTTGTACTGTGTTTCACAAACAAAGTAGTGTATACTAATAGAATCTTTGAGCAATGACTCCTTCCTTCATTTATTTATACCTCAGCAGTTACTGATTATATATACATTGTACTGAACACTGTGAAGTTCTGGGGATCACAATGCAGCCTGATGCAGGAGATAATACATTTCTAGAAGGAGTTCTTCAGTTCTCTAAGTTTTGGATTGAAGATAAGTTATCAAAGGGACCTTTACAATTTAGGGTTAAGAGAGAGCAGTGAAAAATCTATTATATGATGAGGAAGACTAGAGTACCTTTCTGATATTTTTTCCTGAAGTATCTAAGCTGATTGTTATATATAATCTGCCACATGAAGAATGTAATTTTCCCCTCTTGAATTGACAAAATAAAGCCTGTTTCCCTTTTGTGCTATAGCAGGTTTTTCTGCAATAATTGGAAATATAAGTAATATGGTAATATTCTTTAAGAGGGACCAGAAAACCCTAACTCAATCTTTATGACCTAATTGCTTTTTATCACTAAAGTCTATGTCAATGAATGTTGAGAGATTAGCAGAAAATGAGATGCAACATGTTTGATGATAAGAAACAGTGAAGGAATACTTTGAAAAAAAAAGAATGAGAAAAGAGAGAAAAGGTGTAGCAAAGAGAGACTAAATTTAGTCCTGAGGACAGCAGTAGCCAGATGTTACTAATAGTAATAGCACTTCATCTGCTAATGGGCTGATTTCTTATAGCAGACCTCATTATAATTAGAGCTCTGAGATTGATTTTCCTAACAACAGCTTTTTAAAAAATTACAATCTTTATTTTATAGGTGAAAAGTTTATATTAGCCTGTATGATTTCAGCAGGTTATATTGCAAATAGTGTTTAAGGTGTTTTTGTTTTGTTTTTAAGCAAAAGATAATCCAGCTTTGTTTGCTTTCTGCTATTTTTGCCAATTTCTCACTTTCAGATATATGTCATTAGTCTGGCTGAACCCCGCCTGCCCCTGCAGCTGGATGATGCTATTCGGCCTGAGGTAGAAGGAGAAGAGGTAAAATTTATGTTTGCTGTATGTCTAGCTCATGAAATACTAAAAACCTAGCATCCAGCTTCTATAGTAAGAGTGTTTATGAATTGCTTTGAGCCTATTTTTATTTAAATTTACTCTTGTAGGGGCCAGGAATGTAACTTAGTAGTATTGCACTTGCCCCGCACATACAAGACCCTGGGTACCACCCCAGCCAGCACCAATACACAAATAAAGTAATTTACTCTCAAACCAACAATTGTCAAACTTACTAGCCTCAAGGTTCCTTTTACATGCTTAAGAATACTGGAAGTATCTGGGCATGGAGGTGCATACCTATATAATGCACTTGGGAGGTCGAGACCAGAATGCCTGTAAGTTCAAGGTCAACCTGTCTCACAAAACCAGCTCCCCAAAAAGACAAAACTGAAGATATTTCCTTCCCCTCCCATATTTGTTTTGATGGTCTGTCCATTGCTATTTATAGAAATAAAAGTTAAAACAAATTTTTAAATATCAGTGTATTAACATTTTATATAACATTTTCCAAGACAAAAATAATATAATATAAAGAGTGACTATGTCACATATGTACAAATTTTTATGCCATCTAGCTTAATGTGCAACAACTAGATTCTCTTCTTGCCTCTGGATTTGCTCTCTTATGATCATACCCATCATATTGCCTTTATAAAATTTCCCAGTCCATTCAGAACGAATGAGTGAAAAGTGGAATTATGAAAAAATGTTTGACTTTGTGGACTCGCTGAATCTCAGGAACATTCAGTGGTTCCCTACCATACTTTTAAGAACCACTTCTCTGTGTGAGCTTTTATCTGATGGGTTAGTTTGAGGCTAACAGGTTAAATATAGGAATCAGTAATGGTGCAGGTGGTTAATTTTTCTAATGTGCCCCCATAATGAAAAAACGCTTTGCTGGGGAAGAAAAAGAAAGAATTTAGCATCTGTTCATTCTAATTTCTCTCCTTTGTTTCTCTTTTAATGCTGCATTTTGACACTGCCTCTGTTTCTGCCATTATTTTTTATCCCTGAGTTCTTTTGCATAATAACTCACATACAGATACCAAATCTTACAAGTAAACATGTGTTTACTTTTAAGAAATAATGATAGTGTTTTTTGTGTTCATCAAAAAATTAGTAGCATCTTTCTCTCAATGTTTTTCTTTTAGGAAGGAAGAGCTACAGTTAACCAAGATACAAGATTAGACAACAGAGTTATTGACCTTAGGGTATGTTTCATTTATTTATTAAGTGCTGTGGTTGTGCCAAAATTGAGATGGGTAGGGATACCATAAACTTAATTAGTATTTGCCTGTATTTAAGTATAAAATACAAGAAACAGATTGCCTTTCCAGCTGACCCATCCCCTAAAAAGAATTGCTGGAAACAAAATTTAATAGTTAAGAACTAGTTCACAGGATGTTGAATCATATTGTTTTAAATTACCAGGTGAGGGGTCAAATAGCTCAGTGGATTAAAGTGCCAGCAAGGGGGGCCAGGGAGATGGCTTGGTGGAATAAGCGCATCGCTGGAAAGCGCAAGGGCCTGAGTTCAATCCCCAGTTCCGCAAAATAAATAAATAAATAAATAAAAATAAAACACCAGCAGGCAGGCTCAGGGGTTCAATCCCTGGGCCTGCTGTGGTGATGCATGCCTGTAATCCCAACTCTTGGGAGGCTGTAATTAGACGGATCATTACGAGTCCAATCTAGTAGTGAGACCCGCGAACACCCTGTAGACCCTTCCCTAAAAATACCAAAAAATAATAATAATAATAACAAACAAATAAATTACCAGATAAGGGGTTGAGTTAAAAAAATAAAGTACCAGATGAGGGGCCACAGAAATAGCTTAGAGGTCTAAGCACCTGCCTGGCAAGTGCAAGGACCCGGTTCAATCCCTGGTACTGTATGCCCTTCTGGCCCCGCACAAAGCTGGCCACCAAAACCTAGGTATGGTGGCATATGTCTATAATTCCAGTGCTGGGGAGCCTGAGACAGGAGGATTACTACAAGTCCAAGCTGCATAGGAGACCCTGTACCAAAGAAAAGGAGAAAGAAAACTTTTTTTAAAAAAAGCATTAAAGGGGCTGGGGAGGTAGCTTGGTGGAATAAATGCTTGCCTGGCAAGTGCAAGGTCCTGAATTCAATCCCTGGTACCACCAAAAAGAAGCATTAAAATAAGAGCTGAACCTGGGTATGGTGACACACATCTGTAATGCCAGCCCTTAGGAAGCTGAGTCAGAAATATTGCAGTGAGTTTGAGGCCAACATAGGCTGCATAGTCATTTGGTAAGTTGAGGTAAAGAATAGCTTTTAGTACATAGTGAGAGCCTGTCACAAAAAATGGGGAAAAAAAAAAAAATACAGCCAAACGATCTCTTAAAGCCAAAGTATGAGTTCATTCCAGGTGATAACATGTTTTAAACACATTTACTCAGTAAGTGGAGATGTAACAATTAGCATCACTACAAAATTGTGAAAGAAATTTTGTGCACATTTCAGAATACCAGGGGCAGATGAGTAACTCCTAAATCCCCTAAATTTGATCTGAACAAAGAATTTATAAAAAGATGTAGTTGTCTCTGGTGGTTTATGTAGTAATCTCATGGGTCTTCTATTTCCGCTTTGGTTTGGTTGCAAGTGAAAGACTTCAGTGGTTTCATCACTAAAGTAAAGCCAGTGTCATCTTTCTTTAATGTTTTGACCACATCTTCCTCTTCTATTTAAATGTTCTACCTGATGTTCAAATTCTTTACCTTAAAAATTCTTTTCAACTCTTTGGCAGTTATGTAAGTCTGCCTTATAATGCACTCAGTTTTAGTTGTTACTTGTCTGCTTTTATCTTCTCTTTTAATTTATATAGAAAAAAGTGAACACTAATAAAAAGTTTTGCTATTTCCTGGGAACCTCAGTTTTTTTCATTTGTTTTGGCCACAAAAGTTAGATGTCTGTATTTGCCCATGGTGTTTATTTACATAGTTGTTACTAATTTGTGCCTCTAGAACTTGGCCTAGAGAGTTTGGTAACTATCATTATTTTAATTTCAATTCACTACCACCATTGAGAAATGAACGTTTTCCTGGGTACAGCGATGAGCATCTGTAATCCCAGTACTCCAGAGGCTGAATCATGAGGATCGTTTAAGCCCAGGAATTCCAAGGCCAGCGTGGGCAACAAAAGGAGAAACCAACTTTAAAAAAAAAAAAGGGACTTCTCACATTTTTCTAGCAAAAGTAGGAGAGAATATGGAAGTCCTGGACCAATCTAGACTGGCATGCTAGGTGGGGCATGTGTCCTTTGCTTGTCCTACACTACTGAGGAAGTATCATTCATTGATAGTGCTTATATGGTCCTGAGAAACACTCATTGTTAACCCCCAGTTTGACCTTGTATTAACAAGCATTGAGCCTGCCAGGAATATAGCTCAGTGACAGAGATCCTGCCTGACAAGCACAAAGTCATCCAAAAAGGAAATAGAAGTATTGTGTCTACTAGCAACTTTAAACCCTTTAAGCAACTTAGTGTACAGAAACAGCTATTTATTCTTCCTGATTTTGGAAAGTCAAGGGTTGGAGAAGTTGGAGTTACAAGGCAAAAATTATTTTTTTCTATAACTTGAAATATTCCAAGATACATCTTCGTGTTCTAGTGTAGCCTGAGATTTTTATAATGAATTACTTTTTCTGTGAAGTTTCTAGACATGTGGCCTAATACAAAAATATGTTGTTATCTGGCCACAAGAATGTTTTAAAAAAGTAGTTTTCATTCTAGGCAAAGACTGAATTAAATTATCTGTCTTGCCACTTTTCTCTTTTACTTTCTTTCTTTCTTTTTTTTTTTTTTTTTTTCTTTCTTTATTTGGTAGTCTCACTACACAGCTTGGATTTATAGTGATCCTCCTGTCTCAGACTCCCCAGTACTGGGATTAACCTGGTTTTAGAGGCCAGCACGGTATACCTGGGTTACTGGGTTCTTGCACTTGGCAGGCTAGTGCTTAGACCATCTAGCTCTCTCCCTAACCCCTATCTTACCACTTTTGTAAACTTTTTTGTTTTGTTTTTTGGTTTTTGGGGGGGAACCAGGGATTGAACTCAGGCCCTTGCACTTACCAGGGAAATCTTATTCCACTGAGCCATCTTCCCAGCCCCTGCCCACTTTTTTAATATAGAGCTTGTATTCTGGATTACTATGGCAAAGTAGCTTCATCCTTACGAATAGGCATTCCTATGAGGGTTTTCTGGGAATATGTTTAGATCATAATTATTCTCTTCTAAATGTTGTGAAAGTAGCAGATAATTGTTTTTCCCCTTAGAAAATCATTCTTTAAATACTTTTCACAGATAGGAATGGATTGCTTTAGTTGGTTCAAGACTGTAATCTATTTCTTCATATATACCCCCTGTACTAAAGCCATTTAGTGTACAAAATATTTTCATATTCATATGACAGAGCTCAGTTGTATAAATACAATGAAGTATATATTGCTTACTTTCAAAAACTATATTGAGGAAGCAAGACTATTATGAGTTTTTAGTGCACTCATTTCATTCCTTGTATTGCCAAATGAATATAAAAACTGAGCCATTTTTAAGGGTATGTCGGAGTGTGTCTTTTGCCATTTGTTTCAACATATCCACAAGAATGAGCAGTTTAGAACCCAAAGGCAACCTGACCCTTAAGAAACCGTGTTACTCTCATTAATGGGAAACCACATTATCTCTGAAATCATCCTGCAACAGTAACATGTACTATATATTTCTATAATATACTACTTTTTTTTTTTTTTTTTTTTTTTTTTTTTTTTTTTTT
>PVKA01009196.1:0-34657 GCA_004027165.1 Ctenomys sociabilis | reverse complement strand
CTAGGCATTTGTACATCCCTTAGTAATGTAGCCCATTTTAAGACTTGTGGGTTAATGCATACATATTATGAAATATCTTTTTTTCTAATTCATTGCTCAGCTAATTACTTCAAATGAATTTTTCCAAACCAAAAAGAAGTCTGTTTACACTCCTAAAGAACTTCGGTGAGGCTGGCCAAATAGCTCAGCAGGTTAAAGCGCCTGCAAGCAGGTTCAGGGGCCAGGGGTTTGATCCCTGGGCCTGCCCCGTTGGCCTGCCCCCAGGGTGTGTTGAGACTGGGTGTGGTGGCACACACCTATAATCCCAGCTGGCTCTAGGGAGGCTGTAAACAGGTAGATCACTATGAGTCTGATCTAGTAGTGAGACCCTGAATACCCTATAAACCCTTCCCTAAAAATATTTTTAAAAAAAGAACTTTGATGAGACATATTTCTCTGTATCCATATTAGTAATGGTGAAATAACTTTGAACAGTTGTTTGTTTTAAATAGGTTGCTTGGTTTTTGAAAGTATTTCATATAACTTGTAATTGAATGAACCAAATGTTTCCCTTAAACCATGTAATGGTTTTTTTAAAAAGCCACAATTCTTTCTGTCTAGTTTAAATATAGATATATTCAAACTGAGTAAATAGTCTAACAAATTATATAGGTATTTTACATGATTCCCTCTGTGAAAAATTACTGATTTCCATATTTAATTGAAATTACATCTTGAATTTGAGTTTGAATTATGCAGTAATTAAGCACTTAGGTATGTCCTGGTTTGTATAAATATATTTAGCCCTCATCTCTAGAAAGTCAAGATTATTTAGTATTCTTTTTTTATATAATTTATTTTATTTTGAAGAGTAAAAACCAAAAAAATAGCAAATTCAAAGACAGAAACTGAAGCCGGGCATGGTGGCGCATGCCTGTAATCCCAGCACTTGGGAGGCTGAGGCAGGAGGATTGTTGTGAGTTCAAGACCAGCCTGAGCTACAAAGTGAGCTTAAGGCCAGCCTGAACTGCATAGTGAGACCCTGTCTCAAAAAAAAGACAAAAAATAAAATAAAAATAAAAAAAGACAGAAACTGGGTAACCTACAACAATACACATGTTACAGATTTTCAAATCAAGAATAGCAAATTAACAGTGGTTGTTATATTACCTGTTGTCAGATCTGTTAAGATATACAGGATTGGACCAAACAAAAAAATCAAGTAATAATGCTTGTTTTCAATAAACCTTAATTAGTTTTCTTGCCTTTTTTACTTTTTCTTATGAATTTATTTTAAAGAGAGTATAATAATAATTGATAAGACATTAGTGACAGTATACATTTAGAATTAAAGATGAGAGGTGTTCAACCATAGTTTTGTAGTAAGTAGTATTCTTTACAATGAAAAAAATATAGAGGAGTTATTATTAACAGTGCTTTGAAAGGGCTCTACTGTTTAAATTGAGACTGCTGTGTGCACCAAGTCAGGAATGAACCCTTTGACATGGGTCATTTAATTGAAATTGCTGAATAGTACCTCTACTATCCACAATACCTATATAGTCATAGGAGATACAGATATATAGATATATAGATATATAGAGATAGATACGTAGGTATATATATAGTGTGTGTGTGTGTTTGTGTGTGTGTGTGTGTGTATATATATATATGTATGTATGTATATATGGAGAGAGAGAGAGAGAGAGAGAGAGAGAGAGAGAGAGAGAGAGAGAGAGAGAGAGAGAGAGAGAGAGATGCAAGACCTAAGGATAAATCAGTTCTTAAGATAATCACCTGTAGGGCCATTATTTGAGGTGACTGAACCTGAAGGGATGGGGGTGCAGCAGCTGAGAAAGGAGAGAAAGTAGAAGTGATGACAGAATACTACTGTTAATTGCTTTATTGCCATTTGGAGAATCAGTGTCATTATACCCCTTTTATTATCTTTTTCTTAATTGGAACAAACATAACTGTCTGCAGTTAATATATTATTGATAATAATGATTAAATGCATGACAGCTTTATTCATTTTATTATTCAGTGCTACAATCTTTTTGGAGTGAATTTCTATGCTGCATGAACATTGATACCTCTCACTTAATGGGTTGTTTTTTAAAAAATTCACGAATAAAGTAATTTGTTAAATATTTTCTTTTTTGGAATGCTTGCTATACATTTGTTGTGAGAATAACTTTGTAAGATCATATACTATGTAGCCATTGCATTCCAACATACCTTACACCACCTTTTGCCTTCTATTATGTTTGTATGCTTTTGTCTTCTCCTGTACTACAGTGTTACACTTTTAAAGTGTTGAGAGCAATAATTGTATTTACCTTCAGGTTTCCAGGGCTGAGCACACATGGCAAATGCTCAATAAATGCAACAAATTGATTTAATTAGATTTTATTATTGTCTTATAGACATCAACTAGTCAGGCAGTCTTCCGTCTCCAATCAGGCATCTGCCATCTCTTCCGAGAAACTTTAATTAACAAAGGATTTGTGGAAATCCAAACTCCTAAAATTATTTCAGGTATGATTCAAAATACTTCTCTTTACTTTTTCTTTTAGTTATTTTTTCCTTAATTTTTAGAAATAAACTTTTTAGCACTCTGAGAAGCTGAGGCAGGAAGATGGCACCCCGCCATCTTAATGACTTAGCAAGACCTTTCTCAAAGTTAAAAAAAATTTTTAAAGTGGTAAAGGGAAGCTGAGAGTTTAGCTCAGTGCAAAGGCCCTAGGCTCAATCCCCAATACCACCACTACATATTTTTTTTTTCTTTTAACTGTGTAATCCTTAGTATTGGAGTTTATTGTCTCTGTGTTAATACTACTTAGTATTTCAGATATCATGCTAGCAACCATATCACTACCACCAGTAGTACTGTATCTCCTTATTCTCTAAGCTATTTTGTGATAATAACTATAAAATAAAGCAATAGTACACAAAGTCTAATTCTGGTTGTATGAGTTAGACCAGAATCTTTTTATTGTGTTTGTTTCAAAATTAACACTGAAATGTTTTTATAGAAATACTCTGAATATGTATTAGTGAGGAAGACACATTAAAATTGATGGTCATCCCCCAAAACATACACATCTTTTTTTTCTTTTTGCGTTACTTAATATTGAACCCAAAAGTACTCTTATCACTGAGCTACATTCCCAGAGCTTTTTACATTTTATATTTTACTTAGAAACAGACTTACTGTGTTACCAAGCTGAGTTTCAGCTTCCCAAGTAGCTAGAGTTTTTAAATTCTCATTCTTTTATTAAAATCTTGTTCTAATTATTTACCCTTTTTAGAGTTGCTTAAGTAACACTAAAAAAAGATCATGGCACATTATAAGTGGCATTTAGATACAAATAACAAACTAAGCATCACACTCTTAGTATTTGGAAAACAGAACAAAAATACCTTTTTTCCTTTTTCTAAATTTTTTACAACTTTAAAATATCTTTAATATATTTCAAATTCATGCAGAAAGAATTTATAGCCAAAAAAGTAGAAATGCATCTCTGTGTTGCTATTTATCTACATTTAAAAAAATAAATAAATAAAGACAGGGTCTCACTATGCAGTTTGGGCTGACCCCTGTGCTCACTCTTATAGCTCCCAGGCTGGTCTCAAACTCACAAGTGATCCTCCTGTCTCAACCTCCCAAGTGCTGGGATTACAGGTGTATGCCACCATGCCCAGTTCTGGGTCCAGCACAGCATGCATTACTGGGGATCATACTCAGGACCTTGTACTTGCCAGGCAGGCACTTATGCCACTAAGGTATATCCCCAGCCCTATTTATAATTTTTTTTATTTTTCTAGTCTTTTCTTCAAGTGAATTCATTGAACAAAGTATAAAATTTTTTACCAAAAGCTTATAGTGATTAAGTTATAGTTGATAATAATATAAATGCTTACATTTCAGCTGCCAGTGAAGGAGGTGCCAATGTGTTTACTGTGTCATATTTTAAGAATAATGCATACCTAGCTCAGTCCCCACAACTATATAAGCAAATGTGTATTTGTGCCGACTTTGACAAGGTTTTCTGTATTGGACCAGGTAAGAGTTTGGTAAGAGTTTGTCACTTACAGTTTTTTTGAATTCATGAATTGTATAGTGTGCATGGTATTAGATATACATCTTACACATACAATGTGCAGGCATTTTGAAAGCTCAAATTCATGTATCTGCTGGATGTAAAAACAGTAGGCTAAGATAGAAATGACAGTGTATTTAGGTAGTTTTTTTTTTTTTAATATGCCCAGTAGTTTTGTAAACATTTGAGCCTCATTTGTATAAATGGAATCATAAATATTATCTATGCTTGTTTTGTTTAGGGCAGTTGTTTTGTTTTTTTGTTTGTTTGTTTGTTTGTTTTTTGAGCCAGGATATCTCTTATGTAGTTTAGACTTGTTTGAACTCTCTAGATAGCCTAGGCTGAGTTCGAACTCAAACTGATCCTTCTACCTCAGCCTCCCAGTTACTGAGATTACAGCCATAGACTACCAGGCCTGGCACATTATCTGTTCTTGAAAAATGATTTTAAAAAATTCATGTTAAATACAATTAGTTTGTATTTGGACTGGCCTTTCAACGTCCCACGGGTAGCAAAAAACAGATAGTTGCGCTCTTCCAGATACTATATTTTGTTTTTTTATAATCACCTACTGTTGTACATTTATAGTCTACTTTTGTCTGTTTTACTAACAGTTTAATTCTAGAGCTGTTCTGCTTCCCCAGTGTTTGTACCATCTTTAGTATAAGATTATGCTAGTCAAGTTACAGGAAATGTTTTACATTTAACAAGTTATATTTTTAAAGTGAAGTACCGCCATATAAGTATGTGGTATACTTTTGTGAAGTTAAATGTAAGAAAAAAAAGTTTACTTCTTAAGTTGTTTTATGTATGTTTTGATAGTTTACTAAAAGTTAAATACCTGCTGATAGAAAAACTGGCAAAATCACTGTCTTAATTTTCTGAATTTATTAAGCAGCTATTTGTTCAATACCTGCTTCACAGATAGCCTGGTTACACCAGGTACCATGTACATAAAAAAGTGAATTAACCAAACATCTCAAATGTTAATGCATACAAATCACATGGGGGTCTTTCTGAAATAATATACTTTAGTTAGTAGATCTGAGGTGAAGCCTAAGAATATACAGTTCTTATAAGCATCTAGGTATACTTGATGCTGCTAATTTGTAGATCAAGCTTTGAATGACGAAAGTAAACATCCCTGCTCCCAGGCCCAAGACATATATGCATGTAACAATCACAAAAAAATAATCAAATGATTTTTAAAATGAATAATCAGTGCTGTATAGTTAGCAGATGAATGGTAATTATGTAGCAGGTGCAAAAAGAGGATGAAATTTGCCAGAGTCCCTAAAAAAAGAATTTGAACTGAAATGTGCTTTACGGACAGAACAGGACACATAGCAATAGAGTTGACTTTCTAGTTAGGGGAAACAAGTAAAGAGCATGGACTGCTCTGAAAGAAATAAAAATAGTATTGAGATATGGGAAATACAAGTTAAGGCTAAATTGTGAAAGCATAAAAGTTTTAGATTTTATGTTTCACTGCAGTAGTCAATTCGGAACCACTTTACTTTATGGAGCAAGGTTATGTTACAGAAATATTAACCTGGCAGTGAAGTGAAAGATGAGCCACGCTAGACTCAGTAACACTGAAAACACAAAATGTAGTGAGAATAATGAGAGCTGGGTTGAAATAATGGCTAGAATATGGATAATGTTGCTTCATTTATACAGAGCTTCATTTAGCTTTAGTCTTGTTTTAATAAAATTGAAAAGAACTTAATATATTGGTCATAATTGAATCTTAATTATTGAGAAGCTTTTAATTATTGAGAAGGTACCTCAGGATCTTGTATTCCCATAGGGTTCACAGGAACCTCTTTTATTAATTCACATTTGGTACAGCTTTTACTGTGCAACTGTAGGAGTTAGTAATGGATTTGCTGTCTCAGAGAGCCAGAACAGATGGTTTATCAGGAGTCCTTCCATCACTATAGCAATGTAAAAATAATACCACTCGAGCATTATTAAACCAGATTTTACATTTAAATCTCAATTTACCTAAATTTAAAACACTATTCGTTTTTTATTTCTTTTATTGATTTGACAGTATTCAGAGCTGAAGACTCCAATACCCATAGACATTTAACTGAATTTGTTGGTTTGGACATTGAAATGGCTTTTAATTATCATTACCATGAAGTTTTAGAAGAAATTGCCAACACCTTGGTACAAATATTCAAAGGACTTCAAGAAAAGTAATGTATTTTATAAACCAAATGGCCTTAACTTTGTGTGTGTGTATGTGTGTGTGTGTTTTCTAACAATAATAATAATAATAATTTGGGCTTGAAAGTTATAAATTAAATTTCTATTAGACATACTGGACAATTCAATAATTAATTTAAATACAGTTATGTGCTATATAAAGATGTGTCAATCAATAGGGGGATCATGTATACCACCATGGTCCCATAAGATCATATCAACTACTGACCTCATGGCCATTTAGTTTGTGGAGGTACACTCAGTTCTGTTCACACAATTACACATTCACAGATTGTATCTCTGTCCTTAATTAATAAATGACTATAGTTGGAAACTCCAGACCAAATAATGCTTCTGGATCCAAGTCTGTTGAGTTGCAACTTGTTAGCCTTTTTAGTGATAAAGTTAACCAATTTGTGAACAACTCAATTGTATTTATTCTTTCCTTCATACTGATATCCTGGGTATGTAAAGAAATAGAACCCTCGTTGCTTAACAGTTTCTTATTTGATATATAGCATGAAATAGTTATGTGCTCATATCCAACTATATACAGTGGTACGTGGGTTCACAAATTTAACTTGTGCAATGATTTTGGAAAAGATTCCCATGTTGTATTTGTGTAGGAAAGATGGCCACAGTCATGGTTGTCATTTAATGCAGAATTTACAAACAGAAACAAAATTTTGCCAAGTGCTTTTGTTTGTAAAGCACATTGTTTACAAACAAAAGCATTCATGAACCACTCATTTACAAAGGTACCACTTTGTAAATGAACCTTAGTTCAAATTCCAGCTCTGTGCCAGGCATGCTGGCATATACATATAATCTCAGTACTCCAGACTGAGGCAGGAGAATCAACACATTTTCAAGGCCAGCTTAGGCTACACGTGAGTTCAAGGCCAGTCAGAACTACATAGCAAGGCCATATGTAAAAAAAATTTAAAATGTTCCAGCTTCACTGCTTATCTGTGTGAGCTTTATACATGAGTGGAATGTGCTTGTGGTGGTCTGAGAAAGTGCAAGCCCCTCTAGGCATCCCATCAGTGCCTACAGATCTGCAGCTGCCCGAGTCAGCCCGGGCTGTCTTCAAAAGTGAAGGTGGCAGAGGAAGCTGTGAACCCAAGCAAAGCAAACTAAAACAGAAATACCGGTTCAAACAATTTTTTTGACATACAAAACAGGAAAATCAGATTTCCAATAGCAGAATGATGACATCTGGAAGACCAGGTCTAAGAAGGGACAAAACTTCTAAAACTTAAAATTGAGTTTCTCTTAATGAATGGAAAAGAAAGAATGCTGAGAAGGCCTCCTAACTCAGTCACCACCCACCCCAAGCCTAAGAGACAAAATTGAACTCCACTGGGATCCTTGTAGATTACCATGGCAGAAAAAGATGAACAAAAGTCAGAGCTGTCTCCTTGGTTTAAAAATACATTTTCTGAATCCCTGAACCTGATTAATACAGATGCCGAGAAATAATGGCCTCGCTGAATAAGTTGATTAAAAGCATTCCAGATGCTAATAAACTTGCTAAATATTGGATATGTCTTATATGTATTGAATCTATCACAGTCTTATTGAAAATATCTCAGTCTATGAGAAGGCCGTTCTGGCAGGAGCTCAGCCTATTGAAGTAATGTGACAGACAGTTGTGAATATCATAACAATGAAAAATCAAGAAAAAAAGTAGCTGTGGAGAAAGTTTTAAAGATTGTCTTGGCTATGCTTTTGTTGTTGCTGGAACAAGATGCCCATCATACAAAATCAAGGAAGGAAAGGTTTATTTAACTCAGAGTTTGTAGAGATTTCAGGCCATCATCAGTTGGCTCCAAAGCAAGGTGGTGTGGCACAAGGACAACAGTTCATTCAAGATGGCAGAAAACAGGAAAAACAACAAGAGCAAAAGTAGGAGAAAGAGACTCTTGTCCTTTATATTATATGCAGACTAGCTCTCCTTCATGCCCCCCTCTTGCACAGACTCAAGATGATTACTAATTGAGGCCCCTGACCCCTGCTGTGCCACCTGGTGAAACTTCTAAACTTCTCAATTTGACACAGTGAACAGTGTCCTACAGCTAAGGATGTGCCCTCTATACTCCAAGATACAGAACTGCTAAGTTACTTGGTTAAGCTTCTGAACTTTTCAAGTTGACACAAGTTATCAACAATTACAAAGATACTGATAAAACTAAGGAACAAATCCAGGGAATCAACATTGCAGGACACTAGTGTTAATCTAGAGCCAAGAAAACCAGAAATAGAGAATAAACATAATAGAAATATGATGCTTGAAGATCGTGAGAAAAAAAAACATGATACCAAAAAAACCTATTTAAAAACCCCTATATAGAAATTAGATCAAGTTGCTTAATGAAATATAATCTATCTACTACTACACTGTATTTGCAAAGTATAAAAATAAAAACTTGACTTGATGAGACTCCCTCCCCGCCCCAAACCGGGGATTGAACTCAGGCCCTTGCAATTGCCATGGAAGCACTTACTCCACTGAGCCATCTCCAGCCCCAAATTCTATGTTTAAAGAGCTAAAGATTCTAATACCAGTGAGACATTCTTGACTTTCAAGAGAAGACTTCTAAATTGCCAGATGTGTTAAAAGACCATTATCCTTGTGTGTCTTCTCTGGAACAATTACCAAAAGCAGGAGGTAAAATTGATGCTTTCATATACTACCCTAATATACGACTGTGCCTTGTGTGCTGTGAGACTGACACCTCAGAGGAGAAATAAAGTTGCAGAAGGAAGTGAGGGGTTTTATTATACTTGAGGTGTTGTGTCACTCCATATTTCTCTTGAACCTGGAGTTGACCAAGTACCTAAGTATTCATGGTAGTAAGAGCCTAATATTGACATTCACATCATAGGAATTGTTTATTTATGTGAAGAAAGTTAACCTCACCAGATCACAATCTCTACAGACTTTTTCTTTAAAATAAGTAAATTTTATCAGTTTCTTTTAACCATGTTCCTTAAATATAAGTAAATTTGTTATGATGTTACCTTGTTCACTATTAAATTTAGGTATAGTCAAACTGCACGGGAAATACTTCAAAGAATCAACAACTGGGATCTTGTCTTTTTGAAAACAAGTTTCTGCACTTCAAAGCAAATCTCCAACAAAGTAAAAAGAAAACCTACAAACTGGGAAAAAAATGTAGCCAACTGTCCCTCTGACTAAGGTCTTCTGTCTAAAACACATAAAGAATTTTAAAAAAATAAGCACCCCTAAATTCAAAGACCCAATCCAAAAATGGGCATCTGAGATAAATATATACTTCTCAAAAGAAGAAATACAAATAGCAAGTTAAATATATGAAAAAATGTTCAGCATTTGGTCATTTGAGAAATGCAGACTAAAACAACACTGAGATTCTTTCTCACCCCAGAAAGCATAGCTAACATCAAGGAGTCAACCAATAACAAGTGTTGGAGGGACTGTGGAGAAAAAGAAACTCTTCATCAGTGTTGGTGGGAGTGTGGACTGGTACAACCACCATGGAAATCAGTGTGGAGATTCCTTTAAAAGCTAGAATTGGCCGGCAGTATAGCTCAGCGGACTAAGCGCTTGCTTAGTTAAACGCAGCAGCCAGGATTCCATTCCTGTTTCTGCTTGCCGCGCCGGCCCGCCTTCGGGTGCACTGAGCCAGGCAATGGAGTCCGGGCGTGGTGGCGCACGCCTGTAATCCCAGCCCTAGGGAGGAAGAAAGCAGGAGGATCACTGTGAATGTGGGCTGCATAGTGAGGACCCTGTGTACAAAAAAAAAAAAAAAGGAAAAACCTAAAAGCTAGACTTGCAGGGCTGGGGAGAGAGCTCAGTAGAATAAGGGCCTGAATTCAATCCCCGGTTCTGCAAAAAAAAAAAAAAAGAAAAGAAAAGAAAAAAAGCTAGGATTGCAGGTCTCATTTAAGGCAGCTAGTCTCTTCCTGGGTACTTTTTCAGAAGAATTAAAATCCTCATACCACAGCAGTATATCTACACCCATGTTTGTAGCAGCATAATTTGTCATATCAAAATCCTGGAAACAATCCAAATACCCATCAACTGAAGAATGAATAAAGATGAGGTATTTTTACTCAGTGGAGTATTATTCCACTGTAAAATGGGATGAATTTGAGTTTTTGGCAGATGGACGCAACTAGAGGACATACTCTTTTAAGTGAAATAAATCAGACCTACATGTGCAGACATCATATTGTCTCCCTAGTGTGAAAACCTGAAAGAGAAAAATGGAATCTGAAGGGTACAATATGCACTGGGGCAAAGGAATGAACTTACTCAAAAGGAAAGAGTTACTGACTTGAGAAGGACAGGAGAGGGAGTGGGGGGCACATAAGCAGAGTGGTTTGGACAGTTGTACTGTACATTTCTGCTAGTCTATGGAAAGAAGCAGTTAATGCTTTAATTTGTTTTGTCTCCTTTTTTCAGTTGTTCATACTTCTCAATTTCTTACACATTTTTTTCTTTAATTCATGCATATTTCTGGTAATATGAATAACTAGTTAGAAGACAACACTGTATTATAACAAATACTGTGAAATTCATATTACTTTGTTAACTGAAATTCTGTATCACTTGTAATTTTTTGTTTTAATTCCCATTTGTACTCTTTAAAAAATAAAAATAAAATTTAGGTATAGTAATGATGCATCACCAGAAAATGACGTGTTCTAGATAAAATTTGCATTACATGGACATATTTTTTAAAATTTTATGTATTTTTATGCCTTTAAAGAAAATACAGTTCTTTTTTTGCCTTGATTTGATTAGTGTGGAAATCAAAATTTAGGGCTAAGGGGCATGGTGGAGCATGCCTGTAATATTAGCACTCAGGAGGATGTGGTAGGAAGATTATGAGTTAGTGCCAGCCTGAATTTCTTAGGCTCTGTATCCAAAAAACCAAGTTTGGAACAGTGAATAAAGCTCTGACAGAGTGCATGCTTAGCATGCCTAAAGTGCTGCTCTCAATACCTAGCCTCAAACAAAATAAAGTAAAAAATTGTAAATGTGTAGAGCTACTCTGAGGTTTAGCTTGCTTTTCCTCTAAACTCATGTTATTCACACTGTTGTGATCTGTTGCATTCCTTGAGCAGCCTATAGTTGTTCTTTTCTCTGTGATGGTGTGTGTTGTCTTTGTTTTTGTCTCTTGATTATAATTAGTTTGCAGAGAAATTGTTAACTGAATATCTCATGTCTAACTGAGGTATAATTTGAAGTATAAGAAGAAAATGGTCCCAAATTTAGTGGCTATTCAAAACTTCAAATCAGTTTTTCCCTTTTGTTTTCTGCAGCTTGATTGGTAATGTTAAAAATTTTGCACACCTGTAATCTCAGCACTGGAGAGGCTGAAAACAGGAGGATCACTGTGAGTTCAAGCTGCATAGTGAGACCCTGTACTAAATACATAAATGAAAAAAAAATTTTAATTTTCATAGCTAACATTTGTTAGTTTATAAATTACATCAGAGTTGAGGAAAGACCTACATATTTAGGATCATTATAGTTTAGATAGCATTTCTAAAATAAGCAATACTTATTCTCCATAATATAAAAATATCACTGTTATGCCACCGAGATACACAGTAAAGTTTTTTCTCTTTATAAATATAACCAGAAAAATTGTTTTAGAAGGTTCGAACTAATGTTTAAATAGCATATCAATTCTGTTAACTGCAGTTTCAAATAAGTGAATACTAAAAGATCAGTTTAATAATTATATGTGAAAAATAAATGTAAATAACATACATTCTTCTACATAATTCTATGAGAGGCAAGATCTGCACTAATGGTGGTTGGACAGGATATTATGTCAGCTTCTAGTACTACGGTCATCCACTAGGAAAATAATTATTGAATTTTTGATATAATTCAGGTATAAAAAAATAAGATAAGTAAGCAGCTACACTCTTAATTCACTGATAAGAGATATCTGCTAAAATAATATCTGTAAATATAATATCATGTATGCACCTTGTACAATACCAAAACATTATGAAAACAGTTTGCAGTGTATTAATTTATCGAATCTGTATGGTTAAGGTGTCTTGAAACTGTCTGATTGACATTTGTAGTTCAATAAAATAAAAAAATTAAAATTAAAAAAAAAATGACATACATAGTGTTATATTCATTCCATTTGTATTTTTATTTAATGTTTTTGGAACTCAGGATCTTGTGTTTGCCAGGCACACACTGTGCCACTAAACTATATATCTGACTCCCGTATTTTTATTTTATTTATTGTCTTATATTCTAAGAGTAGGACTTTTATTCTTAATGTTTATATACCTACTATGTATCCAGTAAAAACATTATATAATGAAAAACAATTAAGAAAAGGCTGAGGATGTAACCCAGTATGAAAGACCTGACTTTAGTCTTCCGTATATAAATAAACAAATATGTAAATAAATAAAATTAAAAATTAGGAGTGACACTGGAAGTCAAACTCAGGACCTCATGTTTGTCAGTCAGGCACTGCACCACTGAGCTAAGTTCCCAGCCCCTAGGAATGTAAAAATTAATCATTAGTCTTTTATACAAATATGGTTGTATAGACACACATTTTCTAGGCATTTTCTGCATTATTGTCTGCTACCTTTAATGAGTAAATTAAAGATAGCATTTATTTTATTTATTTATTTATTTATTTATTTATTTATTTTACAAGCAGAATATATTGAGGGAAAGAAAGCTCCTGTCCAAGAGAAGAAGAGGAAGGGGGGCCTGAGTGGGTAGTTCCCCGATAGCTTTTAATTTTTGTCCTCTAAAATATTCTCACTCAGTTTATTTAAGCAACTTTCATTGACTATTTATGGAACAACCAGTATTTTCTTACAAAAATACATTTTGAAACTGATGAAAGAGTATTTTCTTAAAAGTTTCTGAAACCCATTTATTTTAGGTATTGATAGCTTCTCTGTTTAATGACTATTTAAATTTTTTTATCTTGGTTCTAAATAACAACCAAACATCAATCTGATCATTTGAATTAATCAGATCTCTACCACTGTCTACTTGGACACCATTACTGCTAAACTTTCTCAGCAAATTAAAGGTGGTGATTTGAAAATCAAGGCTACTTTTTATATCTTAAGTCATTTAGGAATTTTAAGTTTCTGTATCATTTGTGAATTGGGTTATTAAGCTGTGTCATGTGCCTTTCATATTTATCATTAGTTTTATTGTCATGGAAGAATCACATGCAAATGTATTTGAAAGTATTGCTAGTCACATTTTTGTACTTGCATTGTTAGGCATGCATGAGGATTAATTCACTGCAAAGAGAAGCCATTTGAAAATCACTTATGGTCTTTCTAATGCTTCAAATCAAGATTTTGAATAAGGCACTGACAAAACTTTAAATTATTCCCATGAATGTCTTTAAGACCAAGAATAACAGTGTTTTAATTTCTAAAATATAAATCCTAGCTAGAATTATATCCTATATATTGATTATATAAATAGATATTTATATGTTTTATGTATTATTCTATGTAAAGAATTCCAGGGCCAGAGAGATAGCTCAGTAGAATAAGCACTTGCCTGGCAAATGCAAGGTCTTGAGTTCAATCCCCAATACCCTCCTCAAAAAAAAAATTCAAAGCATCAAGCTCCTAAATTTAAAGACCTAGTCCAAAACTGGGCATCTGAAATGAATAGACACTTCTCAGATGAAGTACAAATAGCAAGTAAAAATACGAAAAAATGTTCAATGTCGCTGGTCATCCAAGAGATGCAAATAAAACAATGCTGAGATTCCATCTCCAGAATGAATGGCGATCTTCAAGAGATTAGCCAATAACACACTGGTGAGGCTGTGGGGAAAGAGGACCCCTTCTCTACTGCTAGTGTCAGTATAAATTGGTGCAACCAAGGTGGAAATCAGTGTGGAGATTCCTCGACATTGAAGCTAGAGATTGCATTTGACCCAGCTTTTCCCCTTCTTAGTGTCTTCCCAAGAGTTAAAAGTATAGGGCCATGGAGATAGCTCAGTAGAATAAGCACCTGTCTGGCAAGCACAGGGTCCTAAATTCAATCCCTGGTACCGCAAGAAACAAAAAGTTAAAAACATCATACCACAGCAATGTATGTATACCCATGTTTATAGCAGCACAATCTGTCATAGCTAAGTCTTAAAAAAGTCAAATGCCTATCAGCAGATGAATGGATTTTTAAAAATGTGGTTTTTATAGTCAGTGGAGTGCTACTCTGTCGTAAAAGATAAATGGGACGTTTTTAGGTACATGGATGTACCTTGAGACTTTACTTTTAAGTGAAATCAGAAGCACAAGTTTAAATATCACATTGTTCCTCTTGTGAGAAACAAGGAACAAATGAAGGACAGATGGGAAATAGGAAAAATGTGATCAGATGGGAAGGGGCACAAATGAATGGGGGGGGATTTAAAACAGAATAGAAAAGCTTCTATAAATGGGAGGAGCATTGAAGGGAGGGGAGAGGAATGGGAAAAAAATTTTATGTGCACATACAGGTGCTCTATGATGAATGCAATCATGTATATAGCAAATATGTGCTAATAGATAATATACTACTGGCAGTAAGTGTAAAGAGCTCTAAACAAAAATGTGTACATTCTCTGATGTATCAGTTTATATAAGCAGTAATACATGTACATAAATAAATAAAAGCTGGAAGGGAAATAAAATGGGAAAGGTGGTGACCAGTAGCTCCATGAAAGCACACAAGTGTGCATGTGATGGAGTTATTAATCACTCTTATCCACTAGACAAGTTAAATCTTACCTAGTTATTTAGCAGTTTAAAAAACTCATTACAAGTCTGAGCTGCATAGTAAGACCTTGTACCAAATACATAAAAATATATATATGAAGAGGAACTAGGGAAGGGAAGTGGAGGAAATTGTATACATGTACCAGCTCCCCATGATAAATGTAATCATTACTGTATGCATGCACTAACAAAAAAAAAATAAAAATTCTAAGGAATTTATATAGAATTTAAGTATGCTTTTAATGATTATGAGTTACGGAAACTTCTAAAACATACAGAAGCATCAACACTAGCCTAATCAGCCCCCATGAAGTCTTCAGTTTTCAGCATTATCAACTGTTGACCAATTTTGTTTTACCCATATCGCTGACCCCCTATTATTTTGAAGCAAATCCTCATTACCATTGATCCTTCAGTGCTTTAGAAAAGTATGGGGGTTTTTAGTCTTAACAAAATACCATCTACAAGAGAAATTCAGTTCACTGTAATTAACACTTGTCTTGGACCTATCATGTATAAGGTGGGTATTACACTGTAGGCATTCCTAACACAGGAAACTGATTGGTATTTCCCTAAATCAATTTACAACAGTATAATGAGAATAGGGAAAGGATAAGACAAGTATTTAGTCTTCCTTGAGGACAACAAATGTATGAAAAGTTTTTTTTTAATGCTTCATAAAATGGGTGCTCTATAACAATGTTAGCCAATGTGAATTGCAGAAAAAAATCCTTTGATTCAAATAAAATCTGAAACTAACAAATGTATTATATTTTTAAAAATTTATTTTTTTTTTTAATTTAGCTAATGCTATTCCTGTTTGTACGCTTACCTCAGGGAATGATTTTTATATGTTACCACAGTGACCTCTTGTGGAAGAAATGTTTGTCTCACATTTTATTCAATCATTTTATATACAGGTTTCAGACTGAAATTCAAACAGTGAATAAACAATTCCCATGTGAACCATTCAAGTTTTTGGAGCCAACTTTAAGACTAGAATATTGTGAAGCATTGGCCATGCTTAGAGAAGCTGGAGTTGAAATGGGAGATGAAGAAGATCTGAGGTTGGGCTCCGATTTTTTTAAACTTGGGTTTAAGATAATGGATATATTAATGTAATTTTTCACCTCACATAAATATTAACTTTGGCATATGGTGCTATATTATGTTGAATATGATCTGATGTAAAAATATGGCTTGTTTAAGCTTTCAGAATTTCTATTTATAAACCCTATTTTTCCACTTCTGTTCCTCCTCTTATGCCTATGGTTTTTCTGATACGTTATTTCTGATACATTACTTCTCTTTTTAAAAAATCAGTGATTTAAAGAACGTAGATAAATCTGTCTCTACTTAGGAGATAAGGGGCTGGAGAGATAGCTCTGCAGTCTAAATGCCTGGCTGGCAAGCATAAGGACCTGAGTTCAATCCCGGGTACCACATGCTGTACCAGCCCCAGAACCCAGGGGACCGCCTTGCCAGCCACCAAAACCATCAAACAATAAATAAGCATAAGGAAAGGAAATAATTGCTGTTATTTTTGAGGGGTTCCTTTGGTTTTGTTGTGGCACTGGGAATGAAAACTAAGTCCTCTGCCTTGAGCCACATCCCCATCTTTTTTTTTTTCTTTTCCTTTAATTTCAGCTGATTCCTGCTGAATTCCTCAGACTGGCCCCTAAATTGTGATCTATCTGCCTCATCCTTCCATAGTGCTGGAATTACAGTCATGTGCCAGCACAATTAACTCATTTTTAAGATAGATATATCTACATACCAAAACCCACTATTTATTTGTTTCCTAAGCAAAAAGAACAAAAAATGATTCTGAGCATCTCTTACATTTCTAAATCACATTTTAAGGCAAACCATTCCACTTACAATTAGTTCAAGTTGGACAATATTTTCTTACTGGAAATTGTTCATGTATAAGAGATTTAAAAATAAAATAAAAATAAATTTTTAAGAGATTAAAGACATTTACTATAACCATGTAAACTATTACATTTTTAAAGACTTAAAAATACTAATTTTTATTTTACAAATTTTTAAGAGTTGGGGCAGTTAATGGCAAGACTAGACTATGTTGCTCTAATGAACTTTTATTAAAAGTAATTGTATCAATGTATTAAGCACTTCCCTGGCAAACACAAGGGCCTGAGTTCAGTCCCTGGTTCCACCAAAAAATAAAAATAAAAAAGAAAGGTAATTATAGGAAATTACTTCATCCATATTTCTGAATCAGTTAATAGCTAAATTTTGTTCAGTTTCAATTAAATATTGGAGCAGTTCCTGTAAGTGCT
Organism: Ctenomys sociabilis; assembly: GCA_004027165.1. Lineage (NCBI taxonomy): Eukaryota > Metazoa > Chordata > Mammalia > Rodentia > Ctenomyidae > Ctenomys > Ctenomys sociabilis. The sequence continues at coordinate 17,283 of PVKA01009196.1, read as the reverse complement.
AAGTCATTTTAGTGAGTTCATTCATAAGTGATTTTTCTTTACTACTTTTCTTTTTTTTTTGTTTTTTTTTTTTTTCCTCAGTACTGGCATTAAACCCAGGACCTTACTGAGCTATATTATACCCTGATTTTTTTATGTTGTATCTCATGACAGAGTCTTACTAAATTCCCACAGTGAGCAATTGATTCTCCTGCTTCATCCTATCAGAGTATTGGGAATACAGGCATGCACCACCATGCTTAGCTAAATTCTTTTATCTTTTTTAGAACTTCAAAGAGAGATAGCAAGGAATAGTAGTTCATGCCTGTAATCTCAGACCCCAGAGGCTGAGGCAGGAGAATTGCCATGAGTTCAAGGCCAGTCCAGGTTACACAGCAATAAAAACTGTCTCAAACAACAACAAAAAAGAAAATAGTAGATATGTTTTATTAACTTTTAACACTTTTAAATTGTTGCTTTATATTCAAACACTTTATTTCATGTTTCTTTTTCAGTACACCAAATGAAAAACTGTTGGGTCGTTTGGTAAAGGAAAAGGTAAGACTTTTATATCTACTAGATTTCTTTCTCTGTATCTGAAATATATGCTGATACAAGAGAACAATTACAGAAGACTCTAGGAATCTTTCAGAATAAATAAAAAGAGGATGTTTTAACTTTAAGAAAACTGAAAAAATACTTAAATTAGCTCTTCCCAAACAGTTTCATTGGCTCAATGTTTTGTTTTTTTGTTTGCTTTTTGTTTTGTTTTGTTTTGTTTTTCTTCCTGTATTTTAGGGAAGGGTCTATAGGGTGTTCAGGGTCTCACTACTAGATTGGACTCATAGTGATTCTCCTGTTTACAGCCTCCCAAGTATTAGGATTACAGGCACAAGCCACCACACCCAGTCTTTTGCCATCTCTGTGCACCCCAGGGGCAGGGCCAGCACAGCAGGCCCTGGGATCCAACCCTCGGCAGCAGTGCTTGCTTGCAGGAATTTTTGGCCTACCCTTCAGTGTTTTAGATTTATACTAAGCTATACTGTCATATCCATAAAAGTGATACCTATTTCAGATTATCAGGTTAGGTAGAAAAGCCTCAGAGATTTGTTTATAATTATTTTACAGGGTCTTCCCTGAGTACCCTGCTCTCTCATGAGACTGGAAGATGAATTCTCTTCCTTTCTACTATTTTACTAAAACTAAAAGACCAAAGAGGTTAAAATCTAAACTTGGTATAGTCTTTTTTTAAAAAAATTAACATGATGTTATGAAATGAAAAGGTCTTTGAGCGCCTCCTGCTGGTTGCACTTGAGCAGATTTTGGGGGGGTTACCAGGAATCAAACTCAGGAAGTGCTGTGTTGTGCCACTGAGCTATATCATTGACTGGTTGCACTTGAAATGGTTAAATTCAGTAGCGAACCCCTCCAAAACCATGAAGGTACACCTTAAAAATGCTACATCAGCAGAATTATGATCCTGGTTTGCCAACTCTTGGCATTCTCTCTAATCTCTAATTTTAGCAAAAATGTCCAAAATTGAAATGTAATTGATTTAGTTTTAATTTTTGATCATGTAAGTATTCTAACAAAAATGCCATAATTTCATATTACTGCTATTCCTTTCCTTTCAAATATTTTTATTTGAAGAAAACTACCAAACTTCATAAATTAAAAGACTGTTGGCAAAGTCCTGGGTTTTTTGAAGATTAGTAATGTAAAAGACAGCAGTCTTTCTCAAAGTATCCCATAGATTTAGCATGGTTTCCATAAAACCCGAAAAATTTTTTGATTATTATCAACAAATAGTGTATATAATGCACCTGGAAGACTAGATGACCTAGAATAATAAAGGAAAAAGTTAAAATTCATAACTTTGTTGCAGCATAACTTATGATAGAGAAGAAATTGGAAAGAGATTACATGTCTAAAACAGTACAAAAATAAATGATTGAGTTATGATTGAATAGTGAATGGCTTCCAGAAAAACAGTTTATAACACAATGTCCCAATGCTATAAGATATAGGTGTTATTTGAAGAAAAAAAAAAACTCATTATATGTAGTAAGTTAATTATAGCACTTTTGCAGAACAAAGATTTGTGTAATTTTAAAGTTACTGAAAAATTAGCCTTTTATTTTTAAAAATGTTTTAATTGCATTTATTCCTTTTATAGTATGATACAGATTTTTATGTTCTTGATAAATATCCATTGGCTGTAAGACCTTTCTATACTATGCCTGACCCAAGAAATCCTGTAAGTACCTTGGTTTTAAATAATATATTTGAGGAAGAAAAAAAACTTTTATTGTCATTATGTCAAATTTTATAGTGGAAGTAAAGATTGTTATTAATAATTCACAATTTCAGTAGACACATTGTTATACATATTACTGCTACTAGTGTTTGCCACTACAAGTCAGAATGATATTATGAAGTTTGAACATTTGACAAATTAATCCTATAAATGTATATTAAATGCCATTTTTCTTAAGATTTATAAGGAAGAATGTATAAGTGATGAGTGGTACTACTAGATTTGCAGACTTTAGCAGGTCATCTTACTAATCTGAAAATGGAAATTCACATTGTATTTAAGGACTCAAAAGTATAAATAACATCTTACAGTTTTATAATGCTTTTTGGGTTTTTTTCCCACAAACTGATACAGGCAAGAAAGAAATTATTCAACTCTCAGTAGTTGTACTTTAGAAGAAAAGATTATGTTCTTCAAAGAAAGTTGTGCTAACTGGGTACATGCCAACCAAGTTCCACCTGGGCAATTTAGTGAAACCCTCCCTGTCTCAAAGTTAAAAATAAAAATAAGTGGGGTTCTAGCTCAGTGCACAGGCCCTGAGTTCAGTCTCCACTGTCTCCTAAAGAAGAAATAAAGATTGATTGTTGAGAAATTTGCTCTTTTTGCAGCACAGGCTGTTCACTTTCACAGTGGGGAAAAGGATGGTAGCAATTGAAAAGTGGTGTTTTTGTTTTTCCTGCAGAAACAGTCTAACTCTTATGATATGTTCATGAGAGGAGAAGAGATATTGTCAGGAGCTCAAAGAATACATGATCCTCAGTTGTTAACAGAGCGAGCCTTACATCATGGAATTGGTAAACAAATACATATTTAGAATGTATATTCCATTTTGTTTTGTTTTTGTGTTTTGGCACTGGGGTCAAACTCAGAATCTCATGCTTGCTAGGCAGGCACTTAAGTTCCTGAGCTATATTCTGAAAATAAAACATTGTAAACGTTAAAGATTGCTCAGAAAGCTTCTTTACTTTTTCTGATTTTCAATTAATAGTGCTAACTGTTGTGGGTCTTTTTAAAAGTTTAATTAAGATGATAAAATATTCTGTTTTTTTTCTTATAGATTTGGAGAAAATTAAGGCTTATATTGATTCCTTCCGCTTTGGAGCCCCTCCTCATGCTGGTGGAGGCATTGGTAATATTCTGTTACCGTTTAAAAATAAATCTACAAGTGCTAAGTATAATACAAATTTGAATCATAAAATTCTTAAAATTATGAATAAGTAAAAATATGATTTCCAGAGTACAAAATGAATGGCTAGTTTGTATGTTCTAAAATACTGTAGACTAAGAGTCAAAGCTAGAACACTTGCTTAGCATAATCATAAAGCTCTGGATTCAGTCATCAGCCCTACAAAAATATTTATGTTCATTTGTTTCTAGCCTTTATTTTTGCTCTTGAGAGTTTAGAAACCAAATTTTTAAAAGTTGAGTATCCTGTGTTCTCTCCCTCCCCCCCATTAGTACACTCACATTGACCCAAATTAAAGTTGTGCCTTAATATTAGCTCTGGTTGGTTTACTGAAGTGTAACATTGCACTTTAATAGAAATCCTTTTAGGATTTCTTCTGTAGTATATGTAAATTGTTGACTCTATGGTATAAATACATATTAACTCATCTTTGAGATCCATATCAAAAGTCTTTTTAAAAATTCTGAATATATGGCTTTGATAAAGTTTTTATTTGTTGTTGATAGGGACATGGTATACATAGGTAGTAAATATGCTTACAAAAATGTCAAATTAAAAGGATATATAAAGGCAGTCTTCAAATGGTTCTGAGAAAACAGATACCCATGTGTAAAAGAATGAAATTGGGCCCTTCCTAACCGCAGATACAAAACTCCCCAGGGCCAATGAGACTTCATCGGTCTAAAGTGCCTACTTAGGCAAGCTTAGGTAAGTGTGTAGGGACCCGGGTTGAATCCCCAACACCAGGATGGGCTGAGCCAGCCAAAAATAAAATAAAAACTCAGCCCAAAATATAACAGTGTCCTAAAATAAGGCCTAAAACTATAGAATTCTTAAGGCCTTCAGGTCAGAATTGTCACTATAATTTTGGCAGTGATTTCTTGGGTATGACGTGAAAGTCACAAACAAAACAAAAATAGCTAACTTGGACTTCTGAAAAATTTACAACATTATGCATCAAAAGGCAGTTACAGCCAGGTGTTGGTGGCACATGCCTGTAATCACAGTACTCAGGAGGCTGAGACATAAAGACTGCTGTGAATTTAAGGCTAGCCTGAACTGCATTGTGAAACCTCTTAGAAAGACAAAAGATAGTTATGCACAAGGCCCTGGGTTTTAGTCCTAGCACCAAAATAAACAAATAAGCTGAGCATAGCATACCACCTGCTTCTTGGTAGGTGGTAACAAGAAAATGATGAATTTGAGGCCAACTTGTGTAACACAGTAATATCTCATAATCACAAACAAAGCTAGTAACTGCGCTGTGGATGTGAGGTTTCTTCCCGAGCACTGAGAAAAGGGGGAAAAGATAATTATCAGTAAAGTAGAAGGGTAACCCACATAATAACAGATATTTGCAAGTCATATATGTGATAGATATGGCTGTCCTGAGCATATAGACAGCCACTAAAACTCCACAATTTAAAAAACCCAAATGTCTCAGTTTAGCAGTTGTCAAGGAATTTGACAGTTCTCTAAGATGGGTCAGTAGGCACATAAAAAGATGTTCAACATCTTCAGTTATAAGGCAAATACAAATAAAAGCTACTGTGACATGCTACTTCACATCCATTAGGATAGCTCCTGGATTTTGTTTTAAAATGAAGACTTAAGTGTTACCAGTAATGAAGAGGTACTAGGACCCTTACATATATTTTGGTATAAATGTGAATCAATAGAGGCTCTATACTTTTGCAAATATACCCAAAAGAACTAAAGTGCTACATAATTTTTTAAAAGTTTCAGTTTTGCAGCATTTTGGATTTTAGGATATAGGTGATCAGCCTGTCCGTATACTAATAGTGCAATATTATTCTGCCTTAACAAAAAAGAAAATTGCTGGGTATTGTGCTATAGGCTGAGGCAGGATTGCAAGTTTGAGCCCAGCCTGGGTAGCTTACCAAGATTTTGTCTCAAAATACAAAATAAAAAGGGCTGGTTTGAAAGAATTAACAACTGGGACCACTTCTTATTGAGAAGTTTTTGCATATCAAAAGAAATTACCAACAATGTGAAAAAACCCACAAATTTGGAAGAAATCTTAATAAGCACTCAGACAAAGGTCTGCTCTCTAGAATTTATAAAGAACTAAAAAACATTAGGGCCCCTAAATTTATTTAGTTTTTATTTTATTTTATTGAGACAAATATCAATGAGACAGTTTCAAAGCTGATTAATAAGACATTTTCAATAATTAATACATTATACATTGTTATCTTCTTAGTGGTTATTCATAGTAAAAGAAGCAGACAGGCTATCCTGTCCAAACACTATTAGTACAAATCCTTCTTCTCATATAATTAAGCAAAAGTAGCTGCATATCTATTCTAACCATTCTGTATATACAAATATAAATGGTTCTTGCTTTGTATCCTCTTTTTTTGTTTAGTTCTGTCAGAAATGGGTATTCTATTGACATTTAAGTACTATAGGTGCTGGAATTCAGCAAAACAATCCAACACAGTCCAGCAGTCCACAATAGTAATGGGTTATCCACAGAAGTTGTTGACTAGAGCCTTTTACAGCTTAGCATATTAATACAGCTTTACTTTATGTACCTCATTTCTATACTTTTGTGCTGGATGGTTAAGACCAAGATAAAGCAAGACCTATATAACATGAAATACAACTTTTATATCTGATAAGGTCAGTCAGGTACCCTCAGGATTTATCCTGTATCCCCGTACCACACTTTGTAGATCCTTTGTCAGTGTCAGCCTTGTGGATGAGTCACAGCCATTGCTTGACCAATATGCTCTTTGTGAAAGCCTGAGAGAATGTTTTCTGTATATATGACTCCTTATACACACTATACATCATCAATCACATTCCTCTGTGGTCCCATAATCTCCTTGATCAGAAAATTTGGGCACAACTGAGTTACATGATGTTACATTACAGGTTCTCCTGTGTCCTGAGTCTTCACTGACCTTGAAAGGCTAGGGCCAAAATGTTGACTGACCTTACAGCCCTTCCTTTGTTCCAATTTTTGATTTGCAAACTTAGGTTGTTAAACATCCGGAAAAGAAGGTGATTATTACCCTGTAACATATGCAGTTCGGTTTACCCTCACTGTCTAAATATCAAACATCTTGGGCATAGTATGGAACAGGTATTTTTCATCAAGTATTGATGTATTGAACTTTATAAGTCCTTACAGAATATGGGGGAAAAAAATTTTTTTAGATGGGAATAGACACATATTTTTACACAGAAATTTAGAGGAAATCTAACTAACCATATACAGCATTGTAGCAGGACAGTCCTGTAACATTTTTTTTCTTCTTGTGTCTTTTTTCTTTTTCAATTATTACCCATTAAAAAAAAAAAATTGTAAGACAGTATGGTAATAATTGGTATGTCATGACAAGAAGTACGTATTTAGAAGACCAGAATGACAGGAATTCCAAGTGTGACCCTATTACACATTGCTATCTTCAGTGCAGTTGCTTGGTTCACAGGTATCAGCATATATAGTCAGGTTGAGTAGTCTACCAATTAACTGCTGGTTTCAAAAACCTGCTGATGTTTCTCAGGATCATTGCTTTGCCCATCTTGTACATACAAATGTATGACTTTGTCCCTGTCCTGTTTCCCAGCTTTTCTCCTTACCCTCTCCTTGTTGTCCAATCCTCAAGTTCTCACTTTTCATTTAGTTCTGTTATATCTTTCTATTTGTATTTCTTCTTTTCATTTCTTAAACTAAGGAGACTATACGATATTTGCACATGTAGGTCTGGTTTATCTCACTTATGAGTATGTCTTTGAGTGGCATCCACTTAAATATAAATGCTTAAATATAAATGCTTCAAGTTTATCATTCCTTATAGCTGAGTAACACTCCATTATATAAAAATACCACATCTTTTTCAACCATTCTTCATGTGACAAGCATCTTGGTTATTTCCCAGATTTGGCTATTACAAATTGTGCTGCTATAAACATAGATACACATACATCACTATGATATGACATTTCCACTCCACATCACTAGCCATCCGTGAAATGCAAATTAAAACAACACTAAGATACCAACTCACCCCAGAAAGAAATGCTATCATGAAATCAACAAACAACAAATGTTGAAGAGGATGTGGAAAAAAGGGAACTCTTCTCCACTGCTGGTGAGACTGTAGACTGGTGCAACCATTATGGAAATCATTGTGGAGACTTCTTAAGAAACTAAGACTGAAAATCCCATTCAAGTCAGCTATCCCCCTACTGGGAATTTTCCCAGAGGAACTGAAAATATCATATCATAGTGATAGATGTGTATCTATGTTTATAGCAGCACAATTTGTGATCGCCAAATCTTGAAAACAACCAAGATGCCCGTCACATGAGGAATGGTTGAAAAAGATGTGTATCTTTTTTTTTTTTTTTTTTGTCTTTTTGAGACAGGGTCTTGCTATGCAGCTCAGGCTGGCCTTAAGCTCACTTTGTAGCTCGGGCTGGTCTCGAACTCACAACAATCCTCCTGCCTCAGCCTCCCGAGTGCTGGGATTATAGGCATGCGCCACCACGCCCGGCAAGATGTGTATTTTTATACAGTGGATTATTACTCAGCTATAAAGTATGACAGACTTGAAACCTTCATATTTAAGTGGATGCACTTAAGATATAAGTGAAATAAACCAGACCCACATATGTAAATATTGTATAGTCTCCCTATTATAAGAACTCAAAAGAAGAAATACAAATAGGCATAACGCAATTAAAAGGAAAGCAAGAACTTGAGGATTGGACAACAAGGAAAGGGTAAGGAGAAAAGCTGGGAAACAGGACAGGGACAAAGTCATACATTTGTACGCACAAGATGGACAAGGCAATGATCTTGAGAAACATCAGTAGGTTTTGAAACTAGCATTTAATTGGTAGGATTCTCACCCTGACTGACTATACCTGCTGATACCTGTGAACCAAGCAACTGCACTGAAGATAGCAATGTGTAACAGAAGGGTCACGCTTGGAATTCTATCATTCTGGTCTTCTAAATACGTACTTCTTGTCATGACATACCAATTATTACTATACTATCTCAAGAAAAAGTTTTTTCTTTTTTAAATTAAGGGTAATAAATGAAAAAAAGACACAAGAAAAAAAGAAAAATGCCACAGGACTGTCCTGCTACAATGCTGTATATGGTTAGATTTCCTCTAAATTTCTATGTAAAACTAAGTGTTCATTCCTATTTTTTAATTATTTTCTTTCTTCATTTTCTGTAAGGACTTAAGAATTTAATATCTCAATACTTGATGGAAAATATCTTTTCCGTGTTATGCCTATGATGTCTGATACTTAGACAAATAGTGTGGGTAAAATGAACTGCATAGGTTCATTTAATACACTTCTCTTCTGGAGGGTTAACAACCTAAGGCTCTAGTCTAGAAAAGGAAGAACTGCAAGGCCAGCCAACATTTTGGCCCTAGCCTTTCAAGGTCAGTGAAGACTCAGGACACAGGAGAATTTGTAATGTAACATCATGTAACTCAGTTGTACCCCAAATTTTCTGATCAAGGAGATTATGAGACTACAGAGGAAAGTGATCATGATGTAAAGTGTGCCTAAGGAGAGTCACATGTAGAGAAAACATTCAGGCTTTCACAGAGAGCAAAGTAGTCAAGCAATGGTCATGATTCATCCACATGGCTGACACTGACAAAGGATCTACAGAGTGTGGTATGGGGTTACAGGATAAATCCTGAGGGTACCTGACTGACCCAAAAGTTACATTTCTTGTTATATAGGTCTCGCTTTATCTTGGTCTTAACCATCCAGCAGAAAAGTATAGAAACGAGGTACATAAAGTAAAGCCACATTAATATGCTGAGCTGTGAAAGGTTCTAGTCAACAAGTTCTGTGGATAACCCACTACTATTGTGGACTGCTGGACTGTGTTGGCTTGTTTTGCTGAATTCATGCACCTATAGTATTTAGATGCCAATGGAATACCCATTTCTGACAGGACTAAACAAAAAAGAGGGACTATAAAGGAAGAACCATTTTGTATTTGTATATACAGAATAGTCGGGATACATACACAGCTACTCTCGCTTAATTCAATTAGAAAGATTTGTTCTATTAGTGTTTGGAAAGGATATCCTATCTGCTTGTTGTACAATGAATAACCACTAAGAAGATAACAGTGTACAATGTATTCATTATTGAAAGTGTCCTAGTAATCAGTTTTGAAACTGTCTCATCGCTGTTTGTTTCTCAATAAAATAAAATTTTTAAAAAATGCCAGGGAGATGGCTCAGTGGATGAGGCACTTCCCTGGCAAGCGCAAGGGTCTGCGTTCAATCCCAGGTTCAGCCGAAAAAAAAGGCTGGGGATAGAGCTTAGTGATGGATCACCCCTGAGTTCAATCCTAAGTACCAAGAGGGAAAAAAAAGAAAAATTTAACGTACAATGCAGGAATGAACCCTGAAGACTTTATGCCAAGTGAATTAGTTGTGAAAAGAAAAATACTGTCTGATTGTCCTTATAAGGTATTTTAGAAGCTTTTCTGTTTTGTTTTGGCCCACTCAGGGTGCCTTAAGGGCAGGTCTGATAAGGAATGAGGATCTGAGGATCAAACCACAAAATGCTGAGCCTTACTGCTTCTTATAAGGTGTTTTAATGTATTCATATTATAGAAGCAGAGTAGAAAATAATGGTTGTCAGATGTTTAGGACCAGAGTAAATGGAGAGTTCTTATTTAAAAGACATGGAATTCCAGTTTTATAAAACAAAGTATCATGATCTACCAAGAACTATTAGAACTAAAAAAAGGATTTAGTAAAATTGCAAGAGATAGAACCTACAAAAATGTGTTTATTTCCATATACTAACAACAAACTAGCCATGAAAGAACTGTTGGCATCTGAAAATTAAAACATAGTTGTGGCGACATACGCCTGGGTGGCTGAGGCAAGAGTAACACAAATTCAAGCCTAATCCAGGCAATTTAGCATCTTAACAAGATCCAATCTCAGAATAGCTCAGTGCAAAGGCACTGACTTCAATCCCTGGTACTGAAAAATGAATGAATAAATGATAAAAAAAAAAAAAAAAAAAAGTCTGGGCATGGTGGTGCATGCCTATAATTCCAGCAATTGGGAAGCTGAGGCAGGAGGATCCCTGTGAGTTTGGAGCCAACATGGACTATAAAGAGTTCAAAGCTGGCCTGAACTGCATAGTGAAACCCTATCAAAAAAGATAAAAGATTAAAAAAAAAAAAATCTTACACATTTAACCAAGTAATAGAAAAATCTGTAGATTAAAAACTAAAGTGAGAAGACATAAATAAATGGAAAGAGAAGTAACCCATGTTTCATGGAGTACAAGAATTAGTATATTTTTAGTGTTCCTATTGCTTACAGAAATAGAAAAAAATTTTCAACATTTTTAACAGAAACAAAACACAATGAATAGTGAAGGAATTTTGAGCCAAAATAAGAAAAACGGAGGCATCAGGCTGATTTTAAAATACACTACAAAGCTATAGTAATGAAAACAGCATATCAAAACTGGTCATATCACATTATCACAAGCTCAAGGCCAGCCTGCACAATTTAACAAAACAGTGTCCTGTGTCTTAAAAAATAAAAAGGGATGGGGTCTAGCTCAGTGGTGTGATAAAGCACTTACCTCAATGAACAAAGCTCTTGATCCACTCCAGTGGAACAGATGAGAGAGAGAACCCAAAAGTGAATCTTATTTTACTTTATGTTCAGTTGACTTTCAGCACACAATTGGAAAAAGACACTCTTCAGTAGTGTTAAAAACAAAAAAACAGAAGCACAAAAGGATGAAAATGAACCTTTATTTTATAGACAAGCAACTCAAAGTGAAACAAAAACTTTATTAGAACTGTAACTATAAAACTACTAGAAGAAAACATCAGGGAAAAGCTTCTTGACATATTCATTCTTTTCAAAAGCCAAGGCAAAAAAGCAGAAATAGACAAGTGAAACTGAATCAAACTAGAAAATTGGAAAAAATACATTAAATATGTAAAATAGCTAACCAATAAGATGGTAAGTTTTCCCAAGTGTGGTGGTGCCTTCCTAAAAACTCAGTACCCAAGAGGCTGAAGTAGGATTTTGAGTTTGAGGCCAACTTGTCTTAGACCTGTCATCCCATCCAAAAGATAATTTTTTTAAAGTTAGAGAAGTGGAAGCTGCTGGTGGATTTCACAACATTAAATATATTTAGTGACACTGAACTGTACACTTAATTATTAAATATGTAGCCTAGCCTATACATTGTAGTGCGATCTGATCTCAAAATTTTAAAAGAATTCTGGGTGTGGTGGCTCATATCTGTAATCCCAGTACTTGAGGCTGAGGCAAGAAGATGGTTGTAAATTTGATACCAGCCTGGGCTACAAAGTGAACTCAAGGCCAGCCTGAACTATATAGTGAAACCCTGTCTGAAAAGACAAAAAAAAAGTTTTAAAAGAAAAAGAACACTATAAACAGTTTGCATTTGCCTCCCATAGAAAACTTGTTTCTGGTTTTTAGCTTCGCTTTGCAAATACGTTTATATATACAAAAGACAATTTTCAGAAAATATTTTGACATAAATGTATAATGTGATATGAACCATTTGATACCTTGTGTTTTTTATAAAATAGTAACTGTTTCTGTATCAAACATATCTTCATTCTTTTAAAATCTATGTAGAATTCATTGACATGATACAGCAGTCTTGCTAATGAGTCATGTCCATGAATTTGTAGTCTGTTACCAACCTTGTAACAACAGTGCTACATTAATATATAGTTTAAATTTTAATGGGAAATTTAGGCTGTTTTCTCTCATGGTACTCAGTAATTGCATGTTTTTTATTTGAGACCAGGTGTCAGTCACCAGGTTGCCCAGGGTGAACTCGGACCTGGAAATCTTCCTGCTTTAGCTTCCCAGAGTACTGGAATTATAGGTATTCTCACCACAGCTGGCTAAGAGAACATTTCTAGTGCCATTTTTAATAAAAGACATATCAGATGAAAATTTGAGCCATGCCTGGTAACTGATAAACTTCCTTGAACAAATTTTCTCAAGAGTCATTGTCTGAACTATATAGTCTGAATCTTGTATCATTTGAGACATGCAGGCTTATAAGTGACTTGTTTGGGGTTTTTTTAATTGCTTAGATCATAAATTTTCTCATTTCTATGGGTTATTGTTCACATTTCAGACCTTATGCCACTTTAAGATTTCATACAGTCCTTCCCACATTTAGCAATATCTCTTAGATAAATACAAGAAACATATTTTATTGACTAATAATGTATTAGAGGGCTGGGCCATGCAACAAATAACCACTAAGAAAACAACATGTAATGTATTAATTATTGAATCTGTTCAAATAATTTGATTTGAAACTGTCTCATTGCTATTTGTTCTTCAATAAAATTATGGTGGTGGGGGAAGAGGGCTGGGCCAGCCAAATAGCTCAGCACATTAAAGTGCCTGCTTAGGCAGACACGGGCCAGGAGTTTGATCCCCAGGCCCTGCCCTGGGGTACACCGAGACAGCAGTTGAGACTGGGCATGGTGGTGCATGTCTGTAATCCCAGCACTTGGGAAACTAAACAGGATTAATATGAGTCAGATCTACACAGTGAAACCCTAAAGACCCTGTACTAAATGCAAAAAAAGAAGGGAGAAAGGGCAGACTTAGTAGCTTACCTAAAAAGGGCTACTAATGAGTAATAGTCACTGCCTTATTACAGAACAGAATATCGCATGGCTTTTGTATGTGTACCATAATTTAATAGATCTCATATACCAGAACTGAGCTCATGAGTGGCTGACAGAGTATTTTTGGTGAACAGTCCTGATTGAAGTGAAATTGGCTGGTGGTTAAATGGCTATTCTTTTTCAAGTTTTGATAGTAATTCCAGTTCAGTAAATACTATCACTGTTTTCCCCTCTCTCATTGTATGGTTGGACTTGATTAGCAATGTTCAACTTTTCACAGAGATTGAGAATGTCATCTGAGAACTAAAGGTTGGTTTTATATTTAGATTTATATAACTGCTTATGTGAATATGTTTAAATACTAGGGAGAATCCATCATTATCTCAAAACCAAGCAGGACTCCTGTTTCAATTTGTGTTAAAGGGAGTGGTTGAACACAAGAAAGCAACATCTATGTTTTCGGTCTTGACAGTGCCAATTTAATTTGAATTCCCTGTACCATAGCCAGGGATATAGCTCAGTGGCAAAAGCACCTGCCTGACAAGCACAAGTTCCAAGTTTGATCTCTGGTACCACAAAAAATAAAAAATTAGGGGCCAGGGAGATGGTTCAGTGGAATAAGCACTTCCCTGGCAAGTGCAAGGGCCTGAGTTCAATCCCCGGTTCCACAAAAAAAAAAAATAAAGAATTCCCTCTATCTTAAACAGTGTTCCCTATTACTTTACTGAAAGCATTTTAGTGTGGTGTATGTATAATACCAAATAAAGAATATTTAACATTTAAGAATAGGAAATTATAATAATATATTAGAAGTGCTAAGAGGCAGAATTTTTCAGAGAAGGAGTTAATGACTTTTTTTTTTTTTTTCCCCAGGATTGGAACGAGTGACTATGCTGTTTTTGGGATTGCATAATGTGCGTCAGACCTCCATGTTCCCTCGGGACCCCAAACGACTCATTCCCTAAAACTGTACTTTTTACACTTTTCAGTAGTCTATTGATCAGGCTGTTTTCCTTAGGTACTGTACTTAGGATGTGCAACAGAATAAACATCTTACCTAAAGTGCCACTATTAATTTTTAATTTAGTCAATATAGATTAATTTACAACAGATTTTTATAACTTCAAGGATGCTTCAGTAGGAAATGCTTGACCATTTTAATGAGTTCATATTGTTACATTATAAATTTATATTACATTACAATAAGCATTAAGAATTTTAAAGTTAAGATTATACAGTTTTTTTCTACATTATGGTTGCCATAGTACATCTTGTATTCAATATTTGAACTGACTTTTTAAACTTTTAACATTGAGATAAGAACAACTGGAGACATATCCAAGATTTTAACAAATTTGTAATTGGCAACTCATGGAAAAGTAGAGAGTATCACTTCTTAAAACTTACACCCAACAATCATGTAAAGCAAGTGAAAATACTGACTAGAAAATATTCAAAATAATATTGTGCTAAATTGTTAAATTCTTTGAATTTCAATAAAATTTTAAAACTAATAATAGTTTATGTAACTTTGTAGGAATCTGGGGTTTTGTTTTGTTTTGTTTTGTTTTGTTTTGTTTTGTTTTGTTTTGTTTTGTTTGTGTTACTGGGGTAAGAATCCAGAACCATCACACTAGCTATATCGCTGGACCTTTTAAAAAAATTTTTGGAGACAAGAACTTCTGATCCTTCTCCCCTAGCTTTGCAAAGTGGTGGGGTTACAGTCATGGCTTACCATGCCCAGCTGCAATCTGATTTGTAACTGGTTTGTGGCATTTATACCTTAGGAAAAGAAAAACTACAAGGCTGTTTTTTGTAAATTACAGCCTAAAAATGTGCTAGGCAAGAGAATTTTTTTTTTTTTGTATATTTTTTATTATTTTTTTATTGAAGAACAAATAGCACTGAGACAGTTTCAAGACAAATTAACAGGACATTTGACAAATCAATACATTGCAAAATGTTCATAATGTTTCTGTGTCACGTAAGGTGCATACATGATATACTTACAGGCATTATTGTAGCAGATGTTTCTAATCAGTGAATGAAGATAGTGCAGCTATATACCTATCTTATTTCTCTACAGCTGATTTATATCACAGATTTGACAATTAATACCCTCTATCTTATTATATCCCCAGTGTCCATATTACTAGAAGCCGACATAATGTCTTGTCCAACCACTATTAGTGCAAATCTTGTTTCTCATAGAATTATGCAGAAGCACAGCATATTTATCCTAATTGTACTGCTTATATACACACATGATTCTTCCTTTGTATCCCCCTTTTTGTTTTCTAGACCTGTCAGAGATGGACACTCCATTTTCATTAAGCCAATTTAGGTGCCTGAACTTGGCGACACAATCCAATGCAGTCCGGCATTCCACTAGGCAAGAGAATCTTATGGCCAGCCTGGGGTACATAAGCAAGTTTAGGGCAGCCTACACTATATAATGAGGCCCTATTTCAGAAAAGAAAAATGATAAATATTTAATGTGTATATCAAAATGTAATGTCAAATGGGTGTGAAAGGTTTTAAAGCTTGAGTTGGTTAATAGAATTTCACATGCATTATTGTAGAATTTCCTTATTTCTTAATTGGTACCAGTATTTAGTAAGCATCACTAAAATGCATGCCTATCTTCCCCACCAAAAGATACTTCTTTATAAGAATTAACAATTATGGGACCAGAGAGATAGCTCATCAGACTAAGCACCTGCTTAGGCAAGCACAGGGACTAGGATTGGATCCCTAACACCACATGCCATGCCAGCCCCACCCCAGGCAGGCAGAGCCTGTCTCAGAGACCAGGTGTGGTGACACGCACAATCCCAGCACTGGAAGACTGAAAACAGAAGGATCTGCATAGCGAAAACCTGTACCAAATACGTTTTTGAAGAATTACGAATGTCTTCATTTTGTATTATGTATATTAATGATAATGGTAATTTTACAGTGAAAAGCAATGCCACAGTGTAATGCAGATATTTTCTTTAAAAAATATGAGGGAAAACAGGAGAGCCATAAAAGGAAGCTACCCCTGGACCATAAACATCTGCCTAACATTTTCAGTAATTAAAAGGAACATTATTTTACTGTCTAGATTGTAAGGTCTTTAAAAGTAGAAACTTGCTGGGCATGGTGGCGCATGCCTGTAATCCCAGCACTCGGGAGGCTGAGGCAGGAGGATTGTTGTGAGTTCGAGACCAGCCTGAGCTACAGAGTGAGCTCGAGGCCAGCCTGAACTGCATAGTGAGACTCTGTCTCAAAAAGACAAAAATAAATAAATAAATAAAAATAAAAGTAGAAACTTGAGTATTTCTATCTTTCATATTTTACTAGAGTGTCTTTAGTAGGCACCCAAAAGTGTTAGGTGAATTTAATTCACACCAAAAACAAAATGAACTGCTCAATTAACCAACTTTGCACTGCTCTGGGACTGAATACCAGCATAACTTCATGGGAGAAGAGTTTATTTTTTTTCAGCGATTTGGTCCACAGCTGGCTGCCTCAGAAGCAAAAACGTTGTGGCATCAGAGCATGATGCAACACAGCTCTCATGACAGCTAAGGAGCAGAGCCAGGGACAGTGCCAGACAGAAACCCTTCAAAACCACACCCAGCGACCACCCTCTAACTGGACCCTGCCTCCTGAAAGTCCAGTTCAGCAAACAAACTTGCTGTCCATCTTTTTACACTAATTCCTAGGCCCTAAGATAGTATACTAATGACCCTGAAGTTGTTTTCAATTCCACAGAATGGTAAATTCTTTCAAAGTAGTTTATAAAATCTTAGAATGATAGTCTTTGATGAAGTGCAGCATGATAAAATGAAGCAAGATCAAATGTACAGCCCTCTATATGGCCCAGCTTTATCAAGCTGTAACTCATTTGTTTCAAATATTTTGTTTGTAAGGGGGAAAGAAATTATGGTGTAGTTGTGGTTTTCTGTGTACTCTCCTAACCTATGTGAATTTAATGCTTTCTTGTTCTGTTTTTTCAGTACAGGAGATTGAACCCCGGGCATTTATACTAGGTTATATCTCTAGCTCTTTTTTTTTTTTTTTTTTTTTTTTTTTTTTTTTTTTTTTTTTTTTTTTTTTTTTTTTTTT
>PVKA01009195.1:0-69452 GCA_004027165.1 Ctenomys sociabilis | reverse complement strand
CTTGATCTGTTCCTTTCATCGTGGCACTCACAGGATCTCAAATAAATGACTGTCCAGGTTGTTCAGATTTGACTGTAACAGAAGGTATGGATGGATAAAGAAAACAAAGTTCTAAAAATACCCAGTGGGAAGTGACTCAAAATAGCTTTCAAGAGTAGGCATCTTTCAGCTGTATTTGCAAATTTAAGCAACTGAGAGGATAGCAGAGTTGGCTAAATTTTGTACTTGTTCTCAACAAATTTTCTTGATTATTTCTGGATTGATGCTTTGGTGTTTTGTTCCTTCCGTATTTATAAATGAAACACCTTTTATTAGTGTTTCTAAATGTAAAATCTACTTGGTTTGAAATCAAATGGTTGAAACACTGACTTTAATTTTAGCATTGTTGATTGAATGTTTCATTAAAGAAGTTTTCAGTCAACTTGATCAGTTTGATTCCTAATGCTTTGACTTGCTGTGTTGCAAGGACAAATGCTCAAGATAGATCTTATTGAACAGTTTCCCAGTGGCTTTGGTGAAATTTGTTGGCTTGAGGTCTCATTCTTTTTTTTTTTTTTTCCAAAATACTTAAAAGAGTTCTAATGTTAAAATTGCACAGATTTGTGTGGAACAAAGCCTAGAAAAATGAAAGCTGTAGATTAAACAGTAATCTATCCTAGTGTGGCAGAGGAGGGAAAATTTTGGTGCCATAATTTCTCTCTTCATTGGTGTTGGAATAAATCATCTGAAATGTATTTCTGTACCACAATTTAAGCTTCAATAAAAATTTACTTAATTAAAAAAAAAAAAGCTTAAAAGACATTCTCAATAGAAATGCCTCTCCTTTGTCCAAGCCTTCTAACAAATCATGTTTCAGGCAGAAGAGAAGCTGGAGTCCTCACCTTCAAAACCACGGTGCTGCCGGGTCTATACCTCTCTTTCCTGTTAATCCAGCTCCTCCATCCTCCCAGTTATTCACTCCACACTACATCTCCTCTTCTTCCTACCCAAAGGTTGGTTTGCCTGACAGAAACACAAAGAGTAATTATCATGAATAGGGAAAGAACCATGTTCTCGGCAACTCTTCAGCATTTGAGAAACACTCCCGCTCCAGAACCCGTGCTTTCTGGCCCACTTGCTAGGGTCCGGATCTAGGCGGCACAGTGAAGAACTCTTCCTAGTTCAGCATTCTGCCCCCTTCAGAAAGCCCAGAGGCTTCCCATCTCCAGAGAGGTTTATCTTCGCCTCTCAGCACCCGTGAGCACTCGCTCTTGCCTGTGTTTTATAGATCCTGCTGGTTGCTGATGTCCGCCAAGTACAATAACAACTTTAAATTCAACAATCATTGCTTTACTCACTACTGTGTGTTCAGGACCTAGAATACCTTCTGGCATTTATTAGGTGTTCCATGAATATGTTTTAAATTAATTTAGGGAAGAGTTGTGGGTACCTAAAGTAAAAATTACAGATATTCGACGTGTTGATGTAGGAACACAAGGCAGGGAGCTGAAGCGCAGGGAGAAATTAACTATATTTAAAGTGGCCAGTTGAACAAATTGAAATCACAGACCCAATTATACAATCAAGACTTTAATGAAACTGCCACCAGTTCATTCCAGGCAGCCTGGAAAATTTCAAAAGCAACGTGGCAGAGAGTGTACTTCAGTGTGATGAATGGGTGTTCAGCTGCTAATGTTTTCTTCAGAAATTTTGTGTGGCCTCGGTGAAGCTAATTTATAAACTTTAACTACTGTAGCTAATTTAACTCGCTAAGTTTACACATTTTGTTGAATTGAAATCTGCCTTTTATTGTGTATCGTTTTGTCTACTGCTGACATTAACTTGCTTTTCTAATGTGAATCCGCAAATGTTTTAAATATATATTTGTGCTTTCAGAAGCATTTGTGTTAACTAGATTTTGTCTTCTCTAAGTCCCATCTGACCATGTGTCCCAGGGCCAAGTTTCATTTGCTTAAGGCCCACATGCAGAAAGCCATGAAGGATGTCAGGATGGAGAGCCACCAAAAATTCAATAAACCCTTCACTTCTCTCCCCTGTTCAAATGTCAGAAGCATGCAGATGAGGAGAATGTGCTGCAGCGGGTGGGCATCTACATGTGCCCCCTTGGGACTAGAGAATGGGAGAGGCCCTGGTGCCCGAGTGGAAGTGGCCTTGGCAGATGCCCTCAAGTTGATCTGCTTGTGTGGTCTGCAGGCATTTCTGAAAAGCAGCATGCTTTATGATCATTTTACCGTGCCTCATTTAAATTTAGTTTCTGAAAAAATAAACAAATGAAAGCAGATAACTAAATTCCATCACTGATTGGTGCCCCTGTCTGTGTTGACAATGCATCATTGTCTACCTGCATCCATTGTTTGTTCCTCTCTTCGAACTTTTCCAATCCAGAGTGACTTGGTGTCTCTTGCCTTCTCCAACTTCCCACACACATCTTACCCTCCCTGTTGCCATGCTGTAGCATCCAAAACCGAGCTGTGTATGCAGGGTTGATTCCAATAACTACACAAAACATTCTTAGGTCCATCTCTACACAATTCCATACCTCTTCACACCGTTCACATGGAGACATAGGGACATGCACATCACGGCAAGATTAGCTCCTCCTCAGAACAAAACTGGTGGTTTTCAAGATGTTTCTACAATTACCAAAGTATTTCATTCTTCAAGAAAGTTCTACCATGTCTGTTATATAAAGAAGGAAGCAGAAAGGCGGTCAGATAGCACAGATGATTAAAGCACCTGCTTCAACGGACACAGGGACCAGGGTTTGATCCCCGGGGCAAGCTAAGATTGTGAATGAGACCAGGCGTGGTGACACACACCTGTAATTCCAGCATTTGGAAGCCTGAAAACAGGAGGATCACTATGAGTCCAATCTGTGTAGTAAAACCCTGTAGCCCTTCTACTAAATACAAAAAAAAAAAAAAAAAAAAAAAAAAAAAAAAAAAAAAAAAAAAAAAAAAAAAAAAAAAAAAAAAAAAAAAAAAAAAAAAAAAAGGAATGAAACAAAAAATCCAAGAGTTCACATGAGAAAAATGTAAGTAAAGTGGGAAATACACCAAAGAGCTTTGGCACACTTTAATTTTCTACAAATGACTTGTAAAACCTGTTGCTGGCTCTTGCAGAGACTTCACCATGTTCCCTGGCTGTGTGCAAGTTCCACCTGCTTGCCTCGTTTCACCTCTGCATCAGTCCTGTGATGCAAGCATGACCTGTCTGTAGTGTGTGCCCAGCATGTACATGTGTTTCTACTCCTGCACATGGGGACATTGAGGCCCTGAGGGAAACACTTGTAGCCACTCTGCTTAGCACAGACTGCATGGCTGAGCACTTGCCAAGGGTCCATTGCACAGCTGACCCTGGGATCTAGCTTTCTCAATTCACTAATCCCAGTAGAACTGAGTCCTTAAGTTCCTACTCCATTACAAAGAAGAATTACGTGTTGGGTTATTTCTTTTTAGATATTTCAAAATACAGCTTATATCTTTTTTGAGCTACCAAAATTAAATAATGTTCATTTTGTTTTGGAAAACTTGAAGCATTGCCTTAGCCTGGCATTTGTTCCAGTCCTCTTTTCACTATTAGAGTTTGAGGATAGCCAAATATCAATATTGCTATGTTAGGCAAGGAGTTTATTTGGGTAGGGATATGAAGAATAGTTCCTAAGAAAGTACAAGTCATCTAGACAGCCTTGGCATAATGTAGGAAAGTGCCAGAATATGTCACTCAGATGCTGCTAAGTAGCAAATTTGTTTGGTAGCTAAATCAGGAAAAAAATTCACAGAAAATGTCCTTGGCCACATAAAATGAATTTATGAATGTAGGCTGAGTCAATGTTTTAAGTTGTTCACTGGAGAAATTCATGGTCTCTCCTGGCTGAGATGGGGACATTGGGAATTACACATTAACCAACCATGCGGGCTTAGGAATAGGAAGGCCTGCAATTATTGCTGGAAAACAATGGGAGCCTTAAAGAAAGCTTAGGGTTTTGTCAGTATAGTGGGGCAGAAGCAGCCTTCAGCCTCAGAGGTCAACAGCAGGCCAATATTACATAACAGCAGGCTGTACATTGATGTGGGCAGAAGACTGAGAAAGGTTGCAGAGAGAAAACTAAGTGGTATGGCTCGATGCTGCTTGTGAGCGTGGGACCAGCTAGGAGGACATCAGCCCAACTGCCTAGAGAATGGATTCTTTGTGAATGGAATCGTATGAGAGTCAACTTGCTTCTCATTGGAATGAAAGATGGATAGATAGCTCTCCTGGTTTTATGATTGTTATAGTGGCTAGGGGTTGTCTAGTGCTCCAGAGTTACAGAATACTTTTCAGATTTATTATCCTTTCTGTGCTTCACCAGAGTCCTACAAGAAGATGCCAGCGGTCGTCTGTCTACTTCAGAGATGAGGACACGAAAAGCTCCATTATAGGAACATGGGGGAGGGCAGCTGCTGCCTCAGGTATGTGTGCAGTCACCACACTGTGTCACGGGGGAGCAAGGCGGATGCGTCATTGCCACTCCACTGCAAGGAGACAAAGTCAGTGCACTGGTGGGAATTCCAGGCAGAGTGGTGAATCTGGATCCGTGTCACTGCCTCTCAACCAAAGGCATGCAGAGGCCTCTGCCTTTTCCTCTTGGTACTCAGTTAAGGGTCTGGGCACCACACATCAGAGCCATTGTGGCTTTCTAGGGGTGGGAAATGGGACTAACCGATTGCAAGCACTTTGCAGGGGATCAAGCCTGGCTCTGGCCAGGGTGAGAGATGTGCAGAGAAAAGAATCAGCAATGACTCCTAGTGAGCGATTTGTCATGGAGAACATTGTGGTCGGACGTGTCTGAACTGCATGATAAATGTCCACAAAACCAGAGAAAAAGTAACAGGTATACCTCACTTGTAAAGCACATGCATGGAGCAGAAAGGCACCTATGGTGGAGAAACTTTGCAGTGTCAGCCTCAGAGGACCAAGGCAGTATTTTGTGCTTTGCAATTTCCTCTTATCCATATGAAAAATTCAGGCCTTGACAGTGTGCTGGGTGTAAGGCCTACACAAATTAAGGTGCAGCCATTAAGAAAACCTATCATGTTTTCTTGTTGAATCTCAAATCACTTGAAAGCACATTTGTTCCATTTTTCTTAAGTCTCCTAATTTATAAATGTGGATACTTACTTAATAAAAATCATCTCAAGTTTGTCCGAACCCTTTTCTCATGAAATGGAGTATTGTGTGTCTGCATATGAAGCTATTTACATTATATATACATATATATATTACATATACTTCATATCTGTAGATATATATATAGATATATAGATGTAAAACTAAGACTTATTAAAGATGATAATAATCCTGCAAAAATCATTGCTTGGTAAATATTAACTTCATTATTCCAGGACAGAAGCAGGCCGCACACATACAGATAATTGCACAGAACTGTCTTCACCCGATGCGAGCTGAGCCTCTTTTAGCTCTTCTGCCTCCGTTCTCCTCTCCCACTGCTCTGTCCCCCTTTTTGGCCTTTGTTAGTGAGGCTTTGTCCTGGAGCCCCAAGTAAGCAAAGGCAATAGCCTCTGTTCTCATAAAGCAGCCCCTTTGTCAATGGTGCATGATTGCCTCTTGCGCAGCTGCCCCTGGTGGTGTATTCGGTAACACAATTTGGCCTCTTTGGGCTCTGGCTAGCCCTGTTAACTTTCTGCAGGGGTTCCCTGTTTGATCTCTAATTGATATAATTGACTGGGAATAATAGGGGCGGCTTTATAGATGTTTATTGATAGCTAATTTTCCTTCATCCATTGTTTAATTCAATAAGAGCATAACCTAATTTATTGTCACTCCAATAGGGATCCATTACCCTTTTGATAAATGCTTCTGGGGCCAACTTGTCAGTAACTGATTTCAAAGAGCTGTTAGCCTGCGGAGTCCATCATTAGTTAATGGCAGTTTAGAAAGCTAATGATGTTATAAATTACAATCAATAAGAACATGAAAATTACAGTGTTGAGCAAGATAACACTACATTATTAAACCAACACTACACTGTACCTTGACTTACTATATGTATGGAAGGTTTCTAAATCCATTTAATGATATCCATGATTAACTGACAAAGCCATGGATCAAGGGAGAAAATGGGTGAATGAAATAATTCATTCTTAGAAGAGCACTTCAGAAGGAAAGCAGAATCACA
Source organism: Ctenomys sociabilis (assembly GCA_004027165.1). Taxonomy (NCBI): domain Eukaryota; kingdom Metazoa; phylum Chordata; class Mammalia; order Rodentia; family Ctenomyidae; genus Ctenomys; species Ctenomys sociabilis. The sequence goes on along the minus strand of PVKA01009195.1, from coordinate 63,274 downwards.
CTGCATTCTTTGCTAAAGGAAGGAATCTAGGGGCAACATGAGCACAAAGCTTTCACCCTTCATACCTCTCATTTGATCTCATAAAGGAAACTGAAATATACTCCACTGAGATAAATCACAACATGCAGGTACACCATGCTCTCCAAGGCCTCGCTCCTGAGCAGCTGTAAAATGTTGAAGAATAGGTGTGAAGCCCAGGCATGAGCCTGAGCACTTAGGACTGAGGACAGTGATTGAGGAGCATGCTAAGCAGAGTGGACAGCTTCCACTTTCCCCATATGAGCTGCCTCTAACCCCACAAGAACCGCTCTTATGATTAACTCACAGATTTTCTCAGTGAGGAAGGGTGTAATTTTAATTAAATAATAGTTTATCAATATACTATGTGAATTATGTCATAAATGATTAAAACCATCACAAATCTTACTGATATTTCAATGATTTAAAGTGATATTTTCAGCCGGGCATGATGGCACATGCCTGTAATCCCAGCACTCGGGAGGTTGAGGCAGGAGGATTGTTGTGAGTTCGAGACCAGCCTGAGCTACAAAGTGAGCTAAAGGCCAGCCTGAACTGCATAGTGAGGTCCTGTCTCAAAAAGACAAAAATAAATAAATAAAAATAAAAATAAAAAATAAAGTGATACGTTCCTGATGGAGTGATAGGGGGTTATCACTTCCTAAGTATACAGTTTGGAATAATGAAAAAAGATGGGCAAAGATGATTAATGCACACTGAAGTAAATGACTTGAGGCCATGAATTGCAAACTTAAGAATGGTGAAGATCTCAAATTTCATAAGCATTTCATTATAATAAAAAGCAATACAAAAATTTTCATCAAATAAAAAGCAGTGCTTTCTGAATCTGTCTTGATCTTTTATATTGGCATAATGGTTTGATATACAGAAGTTTAATAATAAGAAATTAATCAACAGAAAACTTTTTGTAAAACAACTGTTGATCAGAAGAGGCTTAAAATTCACTTTGTCGGTAGTTTTTTCATCTATTCTGATCATTTTAGGAACTTTAGATAACTCAGGAAGTGCAATGATAGTGCTCCACCTTTCATTTCTTATTCTAAAGTAGAAAAAAAGGGGGGCAAAGCTAAGAGAACCTTGATTTGTTGGAATAATATCATATTATTTGGCAGTTTTTATAGGAAATGTTCAGAGGGAGGACCCAAATGTCAAGACTTCCTTGATTTTTTGAAGTTGTCTTTAATAAAAGTTTCTGAGCACTTACCACAGGCATAGCCGTGTCCTGGGCACAAAGCACACAAAGCTATTTTTGCTGAAAAGATCTGATCCTGATCAGAGGCATGAAACACGAAGCATGGAAAAAATTTGACTTAAATGTTTAAATGGCAATGAGGGGTATTCTTGAGTAGAATAGGATTACTTGCTCTGGGAGCTTATTTGGTGTCCACATCACAGATGACTTGATGAAAAGGTCGATGTGCAAAGGCTGCGCTGATGGGAGGCAGTGTGTCCAGCTGGCGTGCAGCCCAGGGAGAGGCCCAGGCAAGCCCAGGTGATTACCACCTCTTAAGTAAAAATGTGTCCACTAAAGCACATGCTGTCTGCTAGATAAAGAGGAAAGACCTTGCCAGCCAGGGTGGCACACTCTAGTAATCCCAGCTCTCAAGGGGCTGAGGCAGGAATACCATGAGTTTGAGGCCAGCCTGGGGTACATACTGAGTTCAAGCCCAGCCTGAACTACATAGTGAGACCATATTTTTGAAAAGAGCAGAGAGAGAGAGAGAGAGAGAGAGAGAGAGAGAGAGACTCAAAGCTAACCAGTGCAGAAAAATCAGTGTTATACAAAGGACAGAAACAACAAGAGAGAAAATTGTCAAAGCTACACTGTACTGACTGTTAAGAGCCTTTATTTAAAAAAAAGTAATTGATTTATTAATTTATTTGACACAGGGTCATGCTATGCAGTTTGGACTCATACTGATCCTCCAGTCTCAGCCTCCCCAGGCCTGGGATTGCAACTGTGCACCACCATACTCCAGTTCGGAGCTGGCACAGCATACAATACCAGGGTTTGAACTCGGGTCCTTGCACTTGCCAGGCAGGCGCATAGAATGCCGAACTATCTCCCCAGTCCAAGAGCCTTTCTTCACTCTAGAAAAACTATACACACATGCAAAGGCACAGAGGCACATACGAGAGCACCTCAGCTCTCGTACATCAGGAAGTGTGTCACACATAAGGAAACATGTATCATACCACACATAAGCAATACATACACATACAGCTAGCAGAAGTGAAGTGAAGTGAACACATGCAGACTTGTGCGTACCAAGGACCAGATCAAGAGCTGATATAGGGAAGTATACGAAATGCACAGTATATACCACTCGTGATTCGAAACCATCTTTATTTCACCTACCGTTCTTATAAGTGTGAGCTCATGAAGGTATTTTTGTCTGCCTCATTCTCTGATGTGTCCTTAGTACTTACAAAAGTACCTAACACAAGACAGATGCTTCAAAAATAATTCTGCGCCACATTCATTAATGTTTGTCTTAGAACGCTGCTGATTCAAGCCACTTCTTCACTAGCTCTGTTTCTATGAGACTATACAATCCAAACATGCTTTCATTTATTCAATATTACCACACACCTTACGCACACTCCATGAAGACAAGATGCTGAAAAAGCCAGAGTTTGTGTCAATTTGAGATACTGTAACAAATGCCTGAGATAATCAACTTAGAAAGAGGAAAGATTTACTTCAGCTTATGGTTTCCGAGCCTGGCCAGTGGGCCCTGCTGCCTTTGGGCCTGTGCTGAGGCAGAGCATACTTGCAGGGGCCTCCTGAGTAATAAAGCCGGGCATTGGACAGACCTGGACAAGAAAGCAGAAGACTCCAGAGCTCCAAAGGCCCTCCAGGGGAGAACCCCAGGGCCTGCCATGCACCCTCTAGGCCCTCTCTGTGTCTGCACCCACCCAAGAGCACCACACTCAGGACCCCAGGCCTTTGGCAGAGCCCAGCTTACTGAGGTGTCTGGTCTAGTGGGGAAGACTGACATTGAAGAAATAATCCAGTAAATAAAACACAATGGCAAACTGTGTAAGAATTATGAAGGGATATTCTCTATGAATATGACATCAAAGTGCCCTCACAAAGCAAAGAAATCTAAATTTATTGTGAGTTGTAAAAAACAAGGCTTATCTGCATATATATGTTTGGGATAGCCTATTGCCAAATAATTCTAGATTAACAGGCACTTCTCACATATTTCTGATAATAAGAACCATTTGATGCAGCATAGCCCTCACTCTCCAACTTTTCAGGGTGTAAGTTTAAATTTCTATCAAGGCATATAAGGTTTTGCTATTCATGTTCATTAATTCCCTTAATAAACACAAGAATGCAGGAACTTTGCACGAGGCTCGAGTGTGTGGAGGGCGCGGTGGGAAATGCACAGTGCCTACCATTACTCTGCTTTTGATTTTCACTGTGCCACGGTGGCAAAGAGGCTACTTTAGTTTATTTTCACTGTCAAGAGCATGGAGATGCCCTTTTGTGCGTCCCTAAGGTCTTCCCTTGGGGACACATCTCAAAGGACCCCATGGGGACACCTGGAGGAATGCTGAGCTGAGCACAGCCTCCCCCTAGATCGTGCCTCCCTCTTCTCCCAACGCTTTTGTGCATCTCTACTGCTCCATTGGTGGCATCAAAGTCATGTTCTTAGAAACCATCTGTCATCTTGCAAAAATGCATCACAAGGTTACGGTGTGATAAACAGCAGAGGGAACGAAGTCTTGAAAGAATAAAGCAGCTCTTCTATGTGCAGGCATGGGCCATTAACAGTAAGCAAGAGAGGCGCCGCGCCAGGCCCAGCAAACCAGCCTCTGGGGCAGAGCTTCATCCCTCTTCTCTGAGCCATCAGCTGCGCCTCCACTGTGCCCTCGCTGGGGCTCCCAAGGCGCAGCGCAGGGGCAGCGAGTGGAGGAAGCTCGGTGCGGATTGATTTCTTTGCTTCAGTAGCTACTTGACAGCGAAGTTTGGCTTAATTTTGTTTTCCTATTGAAAATTTATACAGAAATGAGCAAAACCACCACACCCAGCAATGAATTAATAAAAGCTGCCAAGTAGCTGTGAGAACCATTATATTCATAATGCTTCCCCATGCCGCTCTCATCGCCTGCGAAAGGGAATTTGTCCTTAAGCTGCTTATTTTCAAACTACACGTGAAGACAACAAATTGTATGGCATGTTTATCCAATAAGGCATAGCAAGAAAGCGAAAGAATCAGACGGGAGGGAGCGAAAAGAAATAGAAATTTAACAGCTAGTCAGCCTGAAATAAAGCGAGTGAGATTAGGAGAAACATGTACAATTCTCCACGGTCCCTAAAGTCTCTAGCGAAAAAGTAGAAATGAACTAATTTATTAGTAAAATCACATCAGGAGCAGTAATTTCATGTTAGTGAATTTACATGTAATAACATTAGGCGCCCAGCCTCCATTTCACCAGTGTGGCCCTCTTGGATGATGAATGAGGTGCCTAAAGAAAGATGATAGTTTGATTGTTTTCACAGCAAACAGATCAGCATTTTAATTTCTTGCCTCTGTGTTTATTGCTTATTTGGCCCCTTGCTTGGCTTGTAAAAACTTGGCTAAATGGAAATGAATAAATGTAATTACTGCGGGTGACAGTGGTAATCTGTGTGGGTTTTTCATATTGGCTTTGCCAGGGCTAATCTAATCACTAGAGAATATGTGTCACAGCACACAAGCACTGAGAGAAAGCAGAGTTCCCAGCCAGAGCCAGACGTGCAGGCAGGACGCACAGGCACATGTTCTTCTCCCTCTGCTGGGCCAGTGAAGCCCGGAAAGGCCTGCCTGTGCACACACAGCAGTTCTAGGTTGAGGGAACCCAGAAGAAGGTTCTTAGACAAATAACCCTGAAAGCATTATCAATGGCCACTGGGGGTTTCCCTCTGCAGAGAGGAGGGACCCCAGGCTTTGGGCAAGTGGAGGCTGAGACTTCCACTTCTGCCCAGTACTCATAGCTGGCAGGGCTAGGTGGGGAGAAAAACAAAACCTGGAAAAACTTCACCAGGTTTTGTTTTCCATCTGTAAGGGACCAAGGACAGGCCCACCAGGTTGCTTGATGTTTGCAATGTGGAAGGAGCAGCAGGGGGCAAACCAGGCAACCAGTGTGGGGTATGGAGGACAAAATGAGATAATGTATGTTAACGTGCCTTGCAAACTACAAAGCAAAGCTAAGTGGAGCAGAAGAGAGGCCTCCAAGCAGACTTTATTATATGTAGATTTATTTTATCAAAGCAGCAGGGAAGCAAAGGATTATTCAGCAGTTGACAGGTAGCATTTTGGAAAGAAAAATAAAACAGGACCTGTAGCTCTTCATGTTGGTCAAAGGAATTCCAGATGAAATAATTTCAGATATTGCTAACTAAATATGACAATGTCAGAAAACCCAGATGAGGAATATAATATCCACTAATTTGGGGGCATTTTACAGAGGGCACTCCACAATGAAAAATAGCAACAGAAATCTTACAGAAAGACTAAGTAGATTTAATGGCCATAACATTTCAAACTTCTTCGATCAAAATAAGATAGCCTACATAGGAAATGAAATATTGCCATCAAATAAGGCAAGGACCAATAGATTTACTATATGAAAAGCTCTCAAATATTTACTTAAAAATGATAGAATTCCATTGATGACTGACAGAGAGAAAATGGATGAAAAATAGGAAGAATAAATGTATAAAAAGAACTTCTAACAAGCTAAGAATAGAAAAGGCATATCAAAACAAATTAGTGCAAATAAGTGAAATAATATCTGGTGCTTTCTTCTTTAAAATTTATTTATTTGTATTTTAACTTGAAGAGTGAAAAATAGAAACAAAAACAAAGAGAAAAATGACATAAACAGAGTAACATAAAGCAATATATATGTTACAGATTTTCAAAACATGGATTGCTGTATTTCATTTAAAATAAAACAATCCAACATAGATCAGCAGTCCACAATAGAAGCAGGTTATCCACAGAAGTTGTTGACTTGAGCCATTCACAGCTCATTATATTAATATGACTTTAATTTATATACCTCCATTTTTATACTTTTCTATTGGATGGTTAAGACTGAGTTAAAGCAAGATCTATAAAACAAAAAATGTAACTTTTGTGTCTGATAAGGTCAGTCAGGTACCTTCAGGGTTTATCCTGTAACCCTGTACCTCACTCTGTAGATCCTTCCTCAGTGTCAGCCATGTGGATGAGTCACGGCCATTGCTTGACCAATTTGCTCTCTGTGGAAGCCTGAGAGAAAGTTTTCTCTCCATGTGACTCTCCTTAGGCACACTCTACATCATTGATCACATTACTCTGTGGCCCCATAATCTCCTTGATCAGAAAATTTGGGGCACTACTGAGTTACATGATGTTATATTACAAATTCTCCTATGTTCTGAGTATTCACTGACCTTGAAAGGCAGAAATGTATAGTACAATTAAAAGGAAAGCGAGAACTTGAGGATTGGACAATGAGGAGAGGGCAAGGAGAAACGCTGAGAAACATGACAGAGGCAAGACCATTCACTTATACACACTAGATGGGACCTGGTGCTTTCAGTGTTGAAGCAAGACTGAAAATTTCTAAACCTCAAATGGGAGTTGAGGTCAGTATACTTTTTGGAAACTAATAGACATAAAAGTGGCCTAATTTTGACCTAGAATTCCACCTCTGGGAACCTAATGTAAATGATTATATCATATGTATGTATGTGATGTTTATAAGCTGTGTGGCTCTATATTCAAAGAATTAAGCAAGTCAGAGGGTGCACGAGATAGCTCAGTGGACTAAGTTTCTGCTTAAGGAAGCACAGTACACTAGAGTTCCATCCCTGGTACCACATGCCACACTGGGCCTCTTGGCATGCTGAGCTGGCCACTGAGACTGGGTATGTTGGCACACACCTATAATCCCAGCACGGGGGAGGCTGAAAATATGAGGATCACTATGAGTCCGAGCTGCATAGTCAGACTTGTACCAAATACATTAGAAAGAAAAATAAATAAATAAAGCAAATCAGAAAGTTTTCTGCATAGAAACATTGTAAATAAAAATTGTAGAGACTTTAATAATATGGGAAGTGTTGGGACACTGCTGAGTGAGAGTAAAATCTGCACACCTGTACATCACCAGAACACCCCTCACTTCTGGACTTTTAAGACCTCATAAGCCAGAATAGCATCGCATGCCACTTTACAACAATTATCTGCAAGAAAAAATAAGATGGCTGCATTGACTTAGAACTCTCATTTTAGAGAATGGAGGAAGGCCGGACAGATTACAGAATGAGACCACTGAATGAAAATTTTAGGGGCAAAGTGAGCATCGGATATGTGGGAGTGGGTGAAAGTTGTGGTGTGCACAACTGTGAACAAGAGTGTCTGCGGCTAGAAAACTGAGGTCAAGGAACAACTGCCTTAAGTGTGATGTAGGAAAGAGCATTTCCCCCAACTTCATAAGAAAAAGAAAAAAAAAATGAAAAGAAGGCACAAGGAATCAAGGGAGGAAGAAAAGGGAAGAAGGGAAGGAAGAGAAAAGAAATGAGAAAGAAAAACTGAAGTAGGGAGGAAAGGAAACAAAATTAGATAAATTTAAAGCAAGGAATCTTTCCTACAGATTGACATTTGAAAACGAAACTAGTATAGAAATCCTTACATGTGAAAAAGACTTTTATCATACTTTTACTCTATTCATGGTATCAGAAATACTAGGGCCTCAGGTGGTCTACTAAGAAAGTGGCTGAAAGCCTTAGAATTTCCTTGTGAATACTAAAAGGCATGGGGAAAAAAAAGGTAGGCCTTGGTCCAATCTGACAAAGCACGATACAGGAAAAATATAACTCCAGACCTCCTAGACTTCAAGGGTGCTGATCTTGCACTCTTGAAGTATGGAAATGAAGCCAGAGACTAAAGAAGAAAGGTTTCCTGGCAATAGGAATTGCAGGGGTAGTTAGCGGAGAAGATGTGATGGGGACACAGCCCAGGACACACCGCAATCAAACAATCAAATTCTAAGCTCAGTCGCCTAGCGAAGGGGGTCAGCTAGGGAAGTAGGCCAGGTGGCCAGAGGACAAGGCTGACAGCACTAGCTCTAGCTTATCTATAACATCCAACAGCGAAAGACAGAAGCACTCTGGGGAAGGGATGGCTCTAGGTTTGTCTGCTCACCCACCTGCACCTCTGATGCCAGTCTGGACCTACTTGTCTGGTGGTGCCAATTACAGCGCAATCTGAAATTGCTTGTTTCGCCCTCAGGGACCTATGCAGGCCTTGCTATTGTGTCTCTGTCCTGAGGCCTGGCTCTCTTCCCATTTGTCTCCAGCCCTGATTCTGACACCTTTCCGTTTTGTGTGCTGATTCCCTGGAGAGCCCAGTCCCTCCTTGACTGTAAATAAACTTAGCTCTCTGTAATTCAGGTACAAGGGAGGGATAGTGGGTGACCTTCACTCTTCTAAGATGAAATGTGTACTGGGCCAGAGTAAGGAAAGAAACTAGGAGGGCATAGCACTGGCCTGGGAAACAGCTCAACAGCACAAGGCCCTTGCTGGCAAGCACAAGGTGCTGAGTTCACTTCCAAGGACAGAAGAAAGGAAGGAAAAGTGTAACAGTCATTCAGAAGTCTCAACTGAGAGCAACTGTGTTCAAGAGAGTTAAACTTTACCACAAGCCCAAGAGATTCAAAGCACATAATCTCTGGAGAAGGGCTATCAGAGAACTGAGCAGACCTGTGGTTTATGAAAAGGTCCTTGTCAGCCATCTGCTTGCAGAGCAATACTGGCCTATTCTTAGTTTTCGCCAGCCTGCCCATGTTTTAGGAGTGCACTGTGATGAGGGGTAAATGAGAAACGATGCATGCATTGGGTTACATCACTAAAAGTAAGAACCCAGTCCCAGAACAGCACACAGGGCTCCTCCGCAGACTCCAGGGTGGCAGGGAGCTGTCTTTCCCAGAAAAGAGTTTATAGCTATTTTTGTAGAGTATCTACACAAATTCTTTCCAGACTAAAGCAATATATGCATTGACTCTCCCGGAAATTGGATTTTCTGGTTCTTTAAGCCAGTGGTTTGGATTCTCATCTTGTCTGGGCATTGCAAGGACACTTTGCCTCCATTGACACCCAAGGAGCTGGAACCAGTGCTCCTAGGGGCAGAAATTTCCAAGCTCTCATTCACCCCACCAGCTAGCCAACTGCACTGTCAGGAAAAAAACATGAAGTGATTTCACTGCTTCCAGTTTTAAATGTAGAATTAAAGTACAAACCCTGTACTCTCACTTGACAAAAAAAATAAAGATGGGGAAAACTTTCTTTTATGTTTCAGGAAATGATTACATTTTGGTGAAGGGCTTAGAGGTATAATATGAGCGGGATAATTTTCACAGTATTTGATGTAGAGAATGTTGTGGGGCTTCTCCATGACACATAATCAGTATTAAGCCAACATTTATAAAATAAAAAATGAAACCAAGTTTCTCACCAGGAAAATTGGTTTCCGTTCAACAAGATGTCCTACGGCATCCTTATAATTTTTAGGTTTCGGTTCTCAGTACTCACTTTTACCACAAAGGACGGCAGCTTGAATATAAAGAATCCACAATATCCCCTAAAAGGAAATATGCCAAACTATTAGGAGAATACCTGACCCTGAGTCAATCAATATTTAATAATAAGCATTGATTTGAACCTTTTTCTTGCCTTTTTCAATTATACAAAAACAATAAACACAGCTGTTATGTTTTGTTTTTCTTTACTGAGGAACTTTACAGACCAACCCTCTTCCTAATGTTGTATTTAGTATAATACATTTATTTTCACACATTCTGAGCATCAAATTAATGCTAGTGGTGTAGTTGAAGGCATCATGTGAAGTAAATTGAATAAGACAGAATTCCTGCTCTTTAATACTGTGCAGTTGAACTGGTAAATTAAAATATACACTCACGAAACAAACAAATATGTATAGCACCAAGAGATGCTGAGCAACAGCTTTAGAAAGAAAGCTTGGAGGCTGCATGGTACAGACATTATAAACTTGGCAAGTTCTGACATTATAGGAGTCCCCCAGGAGGTGCTGAGTCAGAGAAACCTTCTAAGTAAACAAGAGGAGGACATTACAAAACATGAAGGTGGTCATGGAAGGTGACCATGTCCTGACATTCAAAGTCGGATTACAATGACAAATGAAGACAACAAGCCACTGGTTTTAGGTAACACTGAAGATGTGTGGCAGAAGAAGCTGGAAAAAGCCTTTGGAATGCCTAGTCAAGTTCCCTAGACTCTCTCCAGTTAAACAAAAGAAATAAAAAATTTACTTAAAATTAATACAACTCTATCTACAATAAGGCATTGGTAGCCTGAAGAAAAAAATACTTTTGAGTTAGTGGACATTGCAGTATCTTTAGCAAAGCACACAATATCTTTGATACATATGTAACTATGGTGAGATTTCTTAGAATCTTTAAGTACTTTCTCTGTGCCCAAAGAAATCAGCAGCCACCAATACGCCATCCTGCTCCTAGAACTGCCACAGAGGTAAATGGCATCCTGGCTTCCTACTTACAGTTCACAGAAGGTGATGCATGCTGAGTCCTTCTCACCTAGTGCCTTGGATCCCTTTTACAGTGAAAGGAAGTCAGTCTCTATGGAGCTCAAATCTCCCAAAACGCCATTGCTGGGGTTGGTAAGAAATTAAAAAAAAAAAAAAAAAAAAGCTGAATTGCTATGGATCCAACACATTCATTATATTGAGTTCTGCATAGCAAAATTCCCACTGCGGCCTTTACCTGGGATGGCACAAATCCTGTGTCACAAGCTGTGTCTCCTCTCTCGCACGGCCTCCTCCTGGGAGTCTGGCTGTTTCTGGTCACTTCTCAGCATGAGGGTGCTGCCTGATCCAGCTTCTGGGAGTATAGTATACCTTGTGAAATGTCTCGACCCTGGGTGGCATGCTCTGCTCACTCCAGGAGGAAGGCTTTCTCCCCCAGGACCAGTATCTAAGAAGTGTGTGAAGAAAAGAGAAAGAACAAGGGTGACCCGGAGGGCACTAAAGTAACTACCTGCAATACTTAAGCCTGGAAACTGCTTGAAGTTCCCAGTGTACGGAGTCCAAATAGGTCTCGCATAGTGAAGTTCTAGTAAAAGTTCTGTCCAGCAAGAACACCATGAGGGTAGGGGCTGACCTTACCCATTGGAGAGCACTGTGTGCAATTTTGTTCTTTGATCAATTTGAAGCTCTAAAGCATAGAAGAATTCTAAAGGATTTGGGACAAAGTAGTTCCCAAAATAGAAACTTAAAAGCAGGATAGACGGGATGGAATAAGGCTTGTGAGCATGGAAGGGTATTGAAGATGGAGTTGGTAAAAATGAGGGACAGGGGGATGGAAATAACGAAGTCGGGGATTTTCGTTATGGGTAAAACTCACCTGAAGGAAATGCACAAAATGACAGCGAAGAGACAACTTCCTCAGTCTCTCGCCCTCCTCTGATTGAGACGCCATTGTTCCTGCTGCAGCGGGCACCAGCATCCCAGCAGCTCCCACAGAAGGTGCAGCTTCACCTATGCCCAAACCTCCTAAATGCAGTTCTCAGCCACAGTACAGAGCACGGTGAACGCGATTCACTCCCCCACCCTGAAAAGCTCTGCAAAGTTGTTTCTTAGACAGACTTGCTCAGAGTGTGCACTGTTAAGGTTTTCGTCAAACCATGTGACCCACAAATATATGGTATGTTGAAAATAATTATGTGATTTTTTTGGTTCTGCAAATTCTCTGCTCTTTTTTCGGGGTGGGGTCCGCTACATATTTAAAGTGTTCGTAAATCACCTTTTCCTTTTTTTTTTTTTTTTTTTTTTTTTTTTTTTTTTTTGTATTTTTAGGGAAGAGTCGACAGGGGTTCAGGGTCTCACTGCTAAGTTGGACTCGTAGTGATCCACCTGTTTATAGCCTCCCAAGAGCTGGGATTACAGGCGTACGTCACCATGCCCAGTCTCAGTTGCTGTCTCGCGTGACCGGGGGGCAGAGCCGGCACAGCATGCCCGGGGTTCTCTGGACCCCTGCGCCTGCTTGCAGGTCCTTTAACAGGCTGAGCTATTTAGCCTGCCCCACCCTTTCCTTTTGAGGACGTTTCTTTCCTTTAGCCAACAGGAAAACAAAACAACAACAACAACAACAACAAAAGAACAAAAAGAAGAAACAGGAAAGCTCTTGAGCTGCTGCTTCTCTGTGTGTTCAGGTGTACATGACAGACTCTGAGGCAGCGATTCACTTCATGTGTATCTTAAAATGCCGGATCATTATTATATGCATATATTATTATGCAACTCATGCAAACAATGATAAAATATAATAGCTCATTGCTTTTAAATCTTGCTGTCATGAATACTTTTCCTACATTAACTATAAAGTACAGAAGTAAATGTGAAAATCATCCTCCTACTACTCATGTGGAAAGTGAATCACAAGGACATGGTTTGCCCAAGACTACAGAACTAAGGAGAGGGTGAACAACGAATATAACCCCTGCGTTCCCAGTCAGAATCCAGTCCTCATAACTTACAATAGCTTTGCTTTCAGAAGCAGGACATTGGCTGTATGTGACTACACACCCCACATGTGCAGCCAACACATACAAATTTTATTGATGCTCCAGGATTATTCATCAAGCCAGGGAGTTCCAGAAGGCAAATACAACATATATCATAACTAGAGAGTTCATAATAGTCTGGAAGGGCTGGCTGCTAGTTGAGCCATGATAGAACTCAAGAAGTTCAAGAAAATAGCTAAAGGTACATCTTTTGTCAGCAGCTATGATCCAGATGGATACTGGAGTATTGGTCATGCAGGTAGACATTACAATGAAGAGTAGACCCCAAACATTCCATGCATGTGGAGAAGGAAATCCACTTGATTCTGGAATGTGAGTTAAAAGGGCTTCCTCAGCCTGAAATGTCTCGGGACTCCACTTGGGAAAGGCTGGTTGCCGGGTCCCTTGGACTCAAGCTGAGGCACTTCCTGTGAGGCCTCCCTGTCATTCCTGCCCATCCTGCTGCCCAGCAACTGGTTTCTTTACTTTGGTGAATTGGAGGGGTCCCAAGAAATGACCCTGGGGCTAAACTCCAGTGTTGGTATTCACTGTCCATTGGCAATTGTCTCCTCTTCCTCCCTAAGGTTTCAATTACAGCAGAGAGTGTAACTTTTCATAGGCTTCAATTTAACATCTGTTCCTGCCAGGTTTATTTCATCTGGCCTGGGAGGAATCATGCAAGTAACATTTCCTCTCTTTCCTGCTCTGTCAATTGAAATAGGACATAAAACGCAGAGTGGTGGCAGTACAAGGAATCCCACGAAAGTTCCTCTGCTTTGTTGGATTAGGTCTTAGAGATCAAAGAGAATATGAATGGATTTGTTTAATTGAGTAGTAGAGAATAGAAGATCCAAAGCACTTGTCTTCCTCTGATGAGTTACAGAATATGGGTAGTATGTCATCATATAACTATCATTAGCTCCTGAATTTATAAGAGTGCTGTAAAAGCTTCCTGAATGAGGCATGACATAAAAAATAAAGACTAATTAGGAATAATAGATGTGAATGCATATTGTGTGAAAATTCAGAAATTCTATGATCTCTAATTAATCCTCACTTCCATTTCTAGTAAATTTAAGAGGAAGTTTTGATTTTAATATGTATCCTTTAGAGGTAGATAGGGACAGCCCCGTGGATGCCACCCAGACAGCACAGAGGGGCTCTCGCTGACTCTACTGTCTAGACAAAGGCTTATGCCGATTAGTCTTTATGAACATAATCAAAAAAGAACTGGCCAATAAGAACTGAATTAATGAAGAAAACTTTCTGGGTCCAAATGCGAAGTGCCCTCAGGTCTAGAAAGAGAATGGGTTGCTGGTTATTTGATTTCTGTTGTAGGTGCCTTCCTGTTAGCAGGGGAGGACTGTTGAGTACAAGCTTTGACTTCAACCATCAAGGCTCACTCCAAGTACCATTTCTCAGGCTGTATTTGTTAAGATAACACAAAGCTTCCAGGTACCATTTCACTTTGTAAGTGTTAAACTGCAAAAATGGAAGGAGAAAAGAGTTGTGGTGAATTAATACAGGGCAGCTGGAATTTTCTAGAAAATTTACTTATTGCTTTTTAAAAATCCTTCTGTAAAGAAGAGTACAATTTTAGATTAAGAACCACTTATATTTTAAAGAAATGATGATGAGCAGTTAGGGTGGCCCATGGCTATAATCTTAGCACTTGGGAGGCTGAGTGAGCACACAGGAGGATCACTGTGATGAGTTTGAAGTCAGTCTGGATTAAAGAGAGTCAGGCTCAAGAACATGCATGCAAAAGAAAAAAAATTATGGTCCTCTAATAAAATAACAAACCAGGGAGTCATTTTTATAAAATCAAAATATATTCCCTCTTAAGGAGAAACTACTAAAATTATTAATTAGATGAGACATAGCTTGAGTAAAAATATAAACATGACTCCTAGGGAGTTAATTCACTAGAGAAGTTTAAATAAACCAGTTCTCATTCTTATTTTCTGTTCCCACAAAAGACATCCATAAAAGAGATACTAAGGAGAAATGTTGTCCAACAGACAAAAATAAAATACCCTATGGAGATGACATGGGGAAACATGCTGTGGATAAAATAAAAGATATGATGCTTATCATTTGCAGCAATGAGCATCTAAGAAATACTACCCGTGTGATTGAAAAGAATATAATAAACTCTCAGAATATTTTCAAATATACAAAATTACAGCAAGTTGAGAACTGATTACTTTCTGTATAACCAAGAGACTAGATATTGTTTGTTGATTTTTCTCATAGACGGCATAAGAAATGTCACATGGTGATAACACTGCTTTACACTTTCAGTAGATGGAAATTTTAAAGTGATGGCACAGGCCAGGGATATAGGAGAAGTGCCAGCCTAGCAAGGGTGAAATCATGAGTTCAATCCCCAGTAGCCACCCAAAAGTGATGTCACTTAGAATAATACTCTAAAATATATTATGTGTAGGAATAAGTTTATAAAAATACTATATAGGAATTTTATGGAAGATATCATAAACTTTAAAATTCTAAATAAATAAAGACAAAATATACTATACTCATGAACACAAAAACTCAGTGATAGGGCCAGGGAGATAGCTTTAGGGACGTGAGTGCCTGCCTAGCAAGTGCAAGGTCCTGAGTTCATTCCCTGGTACAAAACAAACAAACAACAACAGCAACAAAAAATACAAACCTCAGTGATGTAAGTCAAATTCTTTCAAATTCATTATGACAACTCAGTGTAATTTCAGTAAAAATATAAGAATTTAAAAAATGTGGATTGGCAAGATGCTTCTAAAACTTATTTGCGAGAGAAAAGCATTAAGCATAGTGAAATACTCTCAATGAATGTGTAACACCAGTGACACATGCCATTCAAACAGCATGACAGAACTTAATAGTGCCATAAAACACTAAGATAATTTGGAAAATATTTGAAAGGACTAAGATTAAAAGATGTTAAATTATCTCATTAAAATCTATTAACAAAAACTGAAAAAGCAGTAAAACATTTGAAATACACACAGTGGAAGATTTCATACACAGACTACGTAAAGAATTGCATCTATGGCAGGAAAAATAAGTGCACAGTTGACCAGTAACAGGAAACACAACTGAACAAAAGCATTCAGCCTTGTTAGCTAAGAGGGGATCCTGACTGTGGAGATGGCTCAGTAGAATAAGCGCTTACCTGGCAAGAGCAAGCACCTGAGTTCTGAAAAAAAAAAAAAATCTTTAAGCGCCTGGCTAGCTCAGTCGGTAGAGCATGAGACTCCTAAGAGGGGATCCAAACTGAAAGTGAGGCAGGCCAGATGGCTTGGCAGATTAAAGCATTTAAGCAGACCAAGGGGACAGGGGTTCAATCTGGGCCATCTTCTGGGCTGGCTCTACCTGCCAGGGCATGCTAAGACAGTGATTGAGACTGGAAGTGGTGGTGTAATGCCAGAGCTTGGGAGGCTAAAAAACAGGAAGAATCGCTAGGCATCGGATTTGTGTAGTGACACCCTGTACTAAATAAAAAATAAAAATAAAAATTGAAACCAAAAGAAGACAGCACTTAATATGTTTTAAATTAGAAAATAAGTGAAGGAGTAATAGCGGTATCTTCATAAGGATTAATATGATAAACGTTTGCATCCTCTGCTGGTGGTACTAATTAGTCATAATGAATAAATACACTCTCTGACAATTAGCATTTTGCTAATTACACACCCACAGAAATACAGAGAGAATATTACACAACTGGGATGCTACCGCTATTGGTGAAAGCAAAACTTCGGGCAAAAAAATTGAATAATTTTCAATGTATAGTGAGCAAATTAGCTTCCACTTATTTATTAGCCAAGTGTACTGATAGTAAAAGATGAATGGTTTTTCATGAAAGTAAACATGATAATGATAAAATCAGCTTCATGTTTTAGAAATAGTGATTACAAGAATATAATTTCTATGAGAATAAAACTCATCAGAAAAAAATGTAGACTGTGGTGTTTAAGGATCAAAATTATAGCTAAACAGTGTATCATCACAGATGATGCAATATATAAAATGCAAATTTTCAGTGGCCAGAGAGAAGGGTGCATTTGGACGGGACACACCACAGACGAGTGGTATTTTGCTTACTCTTAGTGCTAGACCGAGAGTATATATTTTATATATTGTATGTTATATATTTTCTATATAGTATATTTTTTAGCTTACTCATATAAGCTAATAATAATTTATAGGAAGAATAATTCATCTTTTCTTCGTTTGTATGTAGTGGCTTTTCAGACAGTCTAAGATACATCCATTACTATTGCTAAAGCAAATTTGAGCATTTTTGATAGAGCAAAATATAGGGGATCCTGTGCAGAGTTCCTCAGGAAATAATGAACTCCTAAAGTGAGGGTGCACATACCTCTGGTTAACAATGCTTAATACCAGAGGCAGGAATCTTGCTTACTTTCTGATTCTGAGATGCAATCCCTGACATGCTAAACGCTAAGGAGAGGTGCTCTGTGACTCTGTTTGGAGCGATTTCAGCCTGCAGTTATCCTGCTCCAAGGCAGGACAGCATGGAGGCATGTGGCAGAAGAGCAAGAGCTCAAAGCTTAGCAGATCTCCAGAGAAGAAGGAGGGAATCTACCCTTCAGGCCCCAGCGACCCACCTCCTCCAATCAGGCTTCACCTCCTGACGTCACATTTACTGTGGGTATAATATACCCATCACCTAATCCAGTCTGGCAAGGCTCCGCCTAGGAAGGCATGAGGCTTCATGGGAAACATCCAGATGTGAAGGATAACAGTAAGGGGCTGGCCAGACAGCTCAGTGGAGTAAACAGCCTTCTTAGGCAGAGCTCAATGGCTGGGATTCCATCCCCTGAGAGCCAAACCTGCCCTGCCACCGAGACACGCTGAGACAGTGTCTCTGGGTGTGGTGGCACGTGAATGTAATCCCAGCACTTGGAAGGCTGAAAACAGGAGAATCACTATGAGTCCAGTGTACGTAGTGAGACGTTATAGACCATGTAGACCCTGTCCTAAATACATTAAAAAAAAAAAAAAAAAAAAAAAAAACAGAATAACAGTAGGTCCCTAATTTTACAGACAACTGCATTCTCTGTTAAAGTTGAAGAGCCAGGGAGATAGTTCAGTGGAATAAGCACTTCCCCAGCAAGCGCAAAGGCCAGAGTTCAATCCCCAGTTCCGAAAAAAAAAAAAAAAAAGCCGAGAGTTCTGATGTTTGGATGTCTGCGTGTGTCTCGCCCCTGCTAAGCATGCTTTAATGCATATCATTGTCTCCAGTTAGGCGAGTGGGCTCTCTAAGCAGGTGGTCTACTTGATTCCACAGGATGAGAACTCACTGGTATAAGCTTTCCTGTGGTGCATACATCTGCATTCTTAGTGCCCCAGTGTTGAGCCCACATTCCTTCTGATGAATTTATCCACTTCTGCACTGCTGATGTTTGAGGCTAGACACTGATAGATGCTCTCTTGTGCCTTGTCTACCAGAAATTTACAGGGCTGTCCGGCACCTGTGTACTATATGCCAGTGGCACTGCGTCTCCTAGTCCCCAAGCTGTGACAGGCAGGATTTCTCCAGAGTTGTCAAATACGTGCACTAGCAGAAGCACCTCTCTGTTAGGAATCATTTGTTTGTAGCATGTAGAGTTGCAAGTACTGAAGGAAAGGAAACACCAGGTCATGGCTGGATGCCAAGATAGAAATCCCTTGATTTTTTCCTTATTTCCATCTCAAACTTTTCAGGAGAAATAAATCCATCTTACTAAAATAGTCGCACACAGGGGTGGGGAGATAGTTCAAAGTCTAAGCACCTGCCTGACAAGTAGAAGGACCCGGGTTTGATCCCCAGTACTGCCTGTTGTGCCAGCCCCGAACCCTGGGCACAGCATGCTGGACACCGAGACTGGGAATGGTGGCGCATGCCTGCAATCCCAGTCCTGGCAATGCTGAGACGGAGGCCCACCATGAGTCTGAGCTGTGTAGTGAGACCCTGTACCAAATCAATAAAGAAATAAATAAGATTTATAATAGTTGCACACAAAACAAAAGAAAATCAATGCAGTGTCTGGTACACAAATATAATAAATCAATAAACTTACCAGCTTTTGGAAGTCTATGTTATCGTGATTCCAATCTCAAGGTGATCTCATATCTATATTTGTGGCATTCCATGCATCGATGCAAATGCTTTGTCTTTTGTTATGCCTCAGCTAGAAAATGTACCTCCATAATGTTACAAGAGAACTCACCTGAAGGTTTCTAATTTACCTGGAAACCTAGACCTTATATAAGCAAATCTTTAATTCTTTTGAAAAATGAGTGTCGATGTCTAGGACTACGCTAGAGATAGGTATAAATGTGAGGAAAACTCAAGATTAATTTCAATACTTCTTATAAAATAGTGCTCTGACTAGGTCAGAAAAACACAGAGATACAGCTGATTGTGTGATGAAGCCAAAGCTGCCTTCCTGGGGGAGTTCAAGACGAAAAGAGAAGATTGAGCATGCCACTATCTCTTTAAAAATTGCGCTCCCTTCAGACTTCATTGAAATGAAATTGCCATCTCAAGCAGGAATTATTACTATGTGTTTGGTACGGGGTCCCAGTACGCAGCTTGGACTCATAATAATCTTCCTCTCTCAGCCTCCCCAGCACTGGGATTACACGTGAGGACTACCACACCCTGTCCAGTGGCTAGTTCAGCAGGTCTGGGGGCAGGGCTGGCACAGCCTGTGGTACTGGAGATCAAACCCCGGTCACTGCACTTGCCAAAGCCGGCGCTTAGTTCACTGAGGTATCTTTCTATCCATACCTTTTATCCAGTCTCCACAGCAGACCAATTTTCAGCCCATCAAGAGGAGAGGAAAACTGAGAAACATATCAAGCACTGTGAGAACACTCTTGGATCAGAGGTTTTTCTTCATCTGACTTCCAAATGCTTTACTACATTTCTAATTTATTGGCATGTAGCTACACATCACACAAGTTTGCCTACAGAAATCCATAAGGTAAGTCCAGTCTTTTGGCTGAAGTTTTAAAAATAACAACCACCTTTTTTTCAAGCATAGCTATGAAATAGTGGAGACATCTTCTCCATGACTGTGTGGATGGATGTTTGTTGGGACAGAGAGGTGTAGGCATGGGAAACAGGTGGCTTTTCAGTGTAGCTTTACTATTGCAATGTGGTTTTCCAATTATAGCACAATGCTATAATAAATGTAACCTTGAAAACTATAGTTCTCTGAATGAAAGAATAATTCTAATCAACTTACATCTTGTTTATCTCCATATGCAACTTTCGAAAGATACTATGCATGAGACATGTTATTTACTTCACACAAAATGCTTCACCACCAGCAAGTGTTCCCAAGCACACAGCTGTTGTGTAGTTATTGGGAACAAAGTATGGGAAAGACTGAAATAAATAAATGACAGAAAAGAAATTTGTTTTCTGAATCTTGGAGAATACAAAATGAAACACAAGCAAAATTATCCTGATTCACAGAGATTTTTTTTCAGGCAGCATTTTCCCAGGTATTACATGGATCAGTAATTGTTCTCAGAATCAGCCATTATTGTGTGTCTGTAATCCCTGTACTTGAGAGGGTGAGGCAAGAGGATCATGAATTTGATGGCAGCTTGGGCTATATCGGAAGACTCACTCTCAAAAGAAAATATAAAGCCAAGCATGGTGACAACACTTCTGCAGTTGGGAATCTGGGAGGCTGAGAAAGAAGGATCACAATTTTTTTTATAAGACTCTGTATCAAAATACAAAAAAAAAAAAGTTTGTTTAGTATAGGAAAATTTTCATAACTATATATATTAAGTAATTATAGAGAAAGATTTACAATTTAAAGAAGAAATTTCTGTCATGAAAAGTCCCATTCTTATGAATTATTTTAACCTGTGATTTCATTGACACTGTGGTAGAAATCTAGGCTTAATACTTCTTGCAGGAGTATGGGACTTGTCTTCCACATTTGGTTAAAATTTCTGGGAAACTTCTTTTCACCCCATACATTATATTTATTCATAATGCTTCTAGCACATGCTATGTGCCATTTGGAGAAATAAAAATGTTCTTGCCTTTGGAACTCTAGGCAAATCTGGCTCAAACATGGTTCTTTCACCTGTAGAAACCCAGAAACTTCAGGAAGTTCTCCATGCACAAGCACACATGTTACCTTTCTCTCAGCTAAAAGATTTTTTCGGTTTCTCTTTCTTTTGCGGGGTGTGTGTGTGTGTGTGTGTGTGTGTGTGTGTGTGTGTGTGTGTGTTCATGGGCTCATGTATATTCCTGCCATTGTGCACTGTACCCAATTAGTTTATAGTTCAAAATAATTCAATCTCTGTCTTTCTGTACTCGGCTCACTCACCTAACTCCATCCCCTTCACATCTGTCCATGATCCACTGGCAGTCAGGTCTTCCTTCCTCTTTGTGCATATACCTCATTTCCGTGAGCCGCCACCCACGGTTGAGCCCTCAGGCTGATTCCCAACCTCTAAGGCTGGAACAGTGCTGAGCGAACGTGGCAGTGCAGGTGTCTCTCCGACTTAGTGGTCTCAGTTCCTCCGGGTGCATGCCTAAAAGTGGGATTGCTGAACTTTATGGTCACTTGTTTTTAGAGGAATGCCAGAACTGTTTCCCAAAATGACTCTATTAATGTGTATCCTACTCACAGTATGTTAGGACTCCTTTCCCTCCCCACCTTCACTGATGTGTCTCACCTTTTAGCTTAGGATTATGGAGCCAAACAAGCCCAGTGGGTGAGATGTTACACACCTGAATCTCTGGATACATATGGGGCTGAGGCAGAAGTGTCACAAGTCCACAGCCAAGATGACCTCCTAAGCAAGACCTTGTCTCAAGGCAAACCTTTTAGAGAGGGCTGGGATGCAGCTTGAGGCACAGTGCCTGCCTGACAGGCACGTGCCCAGGGCGCTATCCTGAGCCTTCGCCAAATAACACGTCAAACTCCTAGAAGGTGAGAATAGAAAGCTGGTCACAAAGCACTGTGGTAGGGACAGGAGGTGTGGAAACCGAGGAGACAGCCTACTGCAGTCATAATTGTATAAGATGCATTCTATATTTAAACTTGTAAAAGATGTGGTTGTAAATGTTCCAAGGGAACAGAGGTATTAGCTTTACTTATTCTTGCTACTATGTCTAAGTATGTCAAATGTCTATCTATATGTTTCTATTCCAAGGATCACATTGTACTACATACACACACACACACACACACACATTATGTATTCATTTATTGTCAATTTCAATTTTTAGAATATGAAAACATAGAGTAAAATAAAAACAACTGATTCACACATCATAGTTATGAGCTTAACAGGTATTTGGAGAGGTGTCAGTATAGAGGAAACAGTATATCATAGCCCTAATTAAGGGCAGACGGCATATCAGTCACTGGTGCTATAGTGTCTTCTAGCCAAGCCTAAACACAGTAAAAAAGGAGCAAATAACAGCAGGGAAATGACATGTCAAGCTTAAGTTAACACATCTCAATTATAACCATCAATGTAAATGGACTCAATTCACCAATTAAGAGAAACAGACTGGCACAGTGGATTAGGAAACAAAACCCAACAACATGCTGTGTACAAGAAACACACTTAACTCATAAAGACATTCATAGACAAAGTCAAAGGATGGAAAACAATACTACATGCCCCAGCATATCAGAAAAAAGCAGGGGTAGCAATCCTCTTCTAAGACACTCTCAACTTCAAACCAAGAATGATCAACTGAAATAAAGAAAGGTCACTATATACTACTTAGGGGAAATATTCAACAGGATGAGGTAACACTCATAAATATGTATGCACCAAATGTAGGAGCACCCAACTATATAAAACAAATCTTAATGGACGTGGAAAATCTAATATCCAAGACCACAATCTTAACAGGAGACCTTAACATCCCCTTATCCCAAAAAGATGGGTCAACCAGACAAAAATTAGCAAAGAACTAGCAGAACTGAATCAGAGCTTGCAACAAATGGACCTGGTGAACATATACAGTGTTCCACCCAACCAGAGCTGAAAACACATTTTTTCACCTGCACATGGATCATTTTCTAAAATAGACCACATACTGGTCCTTAGGTCATGCTTAAGTATATGCAAGAAAATAGAAATTATCCCATGCATATTATCTGACCACAATGCAATGAAACTGGAAATAAATGACAAAAGAAACCAGTAAAACCCCCTAAATACATGGAAATTAAATAACACCCTACTCAGCAATCAATGAGTCACAGATGAAATTAAACAAGAAATTCAGCAATATCTACAATTCAATGGAAATTCAAGTACAACTTATAGGAATTTATGGGATGCAATGAAAGCAGTTCTCAGAGGGAAATTTTTAGCTATGAACTCACACATTAGGAAAACAGAACAAGAACAAATAAATACCCAAATCCTGCACCTCCAACAACTAGAAAAGAGCAAACCAAACCCAGAGCCCAAAAAACTCCACCAAGAAGCTACTAGAATTAATACACAAATTCAGTAGCATAGCAGGATACAAAGACAGTACCCAAAAGTCAATAGCGTTCCTCCACACAGATAAGAAACACACTGAGGGAAATTAGAGAAACAATACCTTTTACAATAGCACCAAGGAAAATGAAGTACCTTGGAATTAATCTAACTAAAGAAGTCAAAGATATTTTCAAGGAAAATTATGGTACTCAAAAAAGAGATTGTAGAGGATTTCAGAAAATGGAAAGATATTCCCTGCTCCTGGATAGGAAGAACCAATATCGTGAAGATGGCCACACTCCCAAAATTGCTGTACTGATTCAATGCAGTCCATATCAAACTGCGACCAACATACCTCCCAGACCTACAGAAATCATTCTTAAAATTTATTTGGGACAAGAGAAGACCTAGAATAGCAAAGGCAATCCTGGCTAACAAAGACAAGGCAGGAGGCATTACAATTCCTGACTTGAAATTATACTACAAGGCTACTGTGATAAAATCAGCATCGTACTGGCAACAAAATAGACCTGAGCATCAGTGGAATAGATTAGCAGATGCTGAAGCCTCTGTGAACACACTCAGCCAACTTATCTTTGACAAAGGGGCCAAACATACTCACTGGAAGAAATATAGCCTCTTTAATAAATGGAGTTAGAAAAACTGGTTCTCTACATGCCAAAAACTAAAACTTGACCCGAATCTATCACCATGCACTAAGCTAAAGTCAAAATGGATTAAAGATCTAAACATTAAAACAAAACAGCCAGACCATTGCTCAGGATTGTTACTAGCCTTTCACCCTCACCTTCTCATCTTGTTTTCATTTTATAAACATCCCTCTTCCTCTTTCTTTTTCTATTTTGTGGAGCGTTGAATTGTTTGTTTACCTTGCATTCATTTTCCTACAAACAGAAAATGGTTCATCACTTTCCCTCCCGGGAAGTCTGGACTTTCCAGGAAGCAGACCACACCTCGTGCCCAGCTTGCAGGATGAGTCACATGGGCTAGGGTGGCCCAGCCACACAGAAAGGAGAGGTGCTCAAAGGAGAGGTGCTACTGTCCTTGTGTGTCAGAAATGGGTTCCAAAGACTCCCCGCAGTTCTTCAGCAACTGGGAAGAAGCTGCAACTGTGAAAGACCAAGTGAAGAGACAGGAGGTCCCTAAGTCCAGGGGACACTGCTGAACTCCTGCCCTACCATCCCCAGCAAAGCATCACCTCTACTGCTGGGAACAGAAGATCCTGCGAGTCACCCCATGGGAATGAGGCTGTTGCCCTCAGGAAGTGGAAGGATTCTAATTCATTACAGGGGAATAATTGGAACATCCAGTGAGCATGAAAAGTGAGATGCACTGCCATTAGCCCTGGTCAAAATATCTTTCAGCACAATCTTCCCATCACTTGTATCACTTACTGGAGCAACGCTGGACACCTTCTTTCATGAGTATCTTCATTGGAATTGCTCTGACTGCAACCACACTGGTTCAATACACAATGTTTATCTTTTGCAGTCCTTTGACTTTATCTTTTTTATAGCTGAGTAATGCTTCATTGCATAAAAACAACACAACTTCTTTATCTCTTCCTCAGTTAATGAAGAAACATTTGTGTTGTTTCCAAGCTTTAGCTATGACTCGTTTTGCTGCATATTTTCATCAATTCTTGCAGTTTGCTTTCAGTTCTTTCAGGAATGAATGAATGACTCTTGCTTCCTTCCTTCCTCTCTTCAACTTATTTATTTCCTTCCTCCCTTCCCTGTACTCTTCCTTCTTTTCTTCTTTCTGTCCTGGTTTTCACCTTCTGTCAAATCCTGCAGGGATCATGCCCATCGCTGAGTTCCCTGTGAGTGTCGGTGATCCTGAAGTTATCTTCTACCTGAAGGGGGTGATCAGTGTGGTTTCCTAAACCAACATAGCTCCTATCCTAAGGCAGGTTCTAGCAATAGCTGCTAAGAAAATCATTGTGTCCTCATTATCCGTGAGATTAATCGCCTGGCTTTGAATCAGTCACGTCACCACCGCTCGACAGCCTTGCCTCCAGCTGTGTAGCAGCAGATCACCAGAAAATTCTCCCTTGCTTCCTCACAACCTGCAGTTGCTGAGAGTGTGTATCCCCCATGATTGTGTTTAATGCACCAAGAGTGAGTTACCAGCTAACACCCATACTAGGTTTTTCTGCCTAGACCCCTATTCTGAGTTGAAGGCCCTGTTACCATCTCTAGGGCACCTTATTCGCACTCTCTTCTCTGATTTCTCCCCTTTGCAGGAATTTCCCCTCCCCCCATTAAAAAGAGCTGTAGCCTCTATACACATTATGGAATGATTTACAAAAACAAAACACTGGTCCTTTATTTCAAATTAGTCATTTTTCAAGGCCATCAGTATTTCAAGGCTGCTCATAAAGGCCCTATGGCCCCAGTTCTGGTTGTGCCTGTACCACAGTGGGCTTTCTCCTCTCCTGCCTATTTTCCTTGCATCTTCTCTAAGAGCTTCTCTGTTGGACTTGCTCTGCTGAATCTGTACATAAGCCTTAATTGAAGAATTATTTTGCTTTTATATCTAGGGCAGCCTGACTGGTAACAGAATCCGGAGGCTGACAGAGCAGATGCTCACGAGTGCTTCTGGGCTGAATCACCTGCCATCCACAGGGTTCAGGGCTTCCCATCACTGGAAGAAGAGGGGAGCACTGTAACCTAGCCCGAGGCAGAAGTGCAGTTGTTAAAGCTTTCTCCTGGGAAGCTGTTCGGGCATACTGGTGGAAGGAAATGCCCTGGTGGGGATAATGCATCAGGTTCTTGAGAAATGATGACAAAATATCAAGTAGAGGAACAGTAGAACTGAAGAGGCTCTGTTGAAGATACTTGGCCTTTAGGAAAACAAATACTGGAAGGCAGGGTGATTGATCAGAAATTAAGACAGCATAGAGGTTTGACAGGCTCCTTGCAGCTTACAAAGAGGTCATTTCCAACTATCTCTTGGGCTCAAATGATAGAATAAATTGTGACTAATTTGGGGATTCCATTGAAATTGCAGAACTCTAAATGACACGAACAGTCTGTTATGCTAAATTCAGGGAGCTGGCTAGAAAGGAACAGGATTTGGAAATAAATGATAGGGGTATTTAGCACACCCTAATCAGAAAAGGTTCATCTAGATGATACATCTCGACCTCTACACAGTCTGTGTTTGGGCCTACGTTGCCCTTTGCTAAGGGGCTGTTCTTGGCATTGTACAATGGTCAGCAGTATTCCTGCCTCCACCTTATAGGTGCCAGTAGCCAACAATGCCTCCCTCTTTGTGACAACCAAAACATTTCTGTAGATATTGCCATGTAATGGGGGGGGGGTGAAAATATTAAGTTTGGAAGCAGTGTTCTCAACCACTTTGCACCAGCAGCACCGACCTACTCTTCCCTGTTAGAAATTAATGTTTCAGCCTTGCTTGAGGAGAACGCAGAGATCACTACCAAAAAGAAAATACTCTGCGAAACAAACACAAAAATAGTTCCCTAGTCACAGTATGCCTTACCGGCCCTCACATCTCCCATGACAGTAATTACATTTAAGTCACTTAAGTCAGCTGGGGAAATGCTGGGCCTTCTAAGAGAGGAACTGCATGGTGAGTACACTGTAGGACAACCCCCCCCCCCCCGGGCAAGGACCAGCGGGACACCGGGGAGCGCATATGAGATGGGATCCCAACACCACCGGATTAAAGCTGGAAAAACGGAGCCTTAGATGGGGAAGTTTATGAGATAGGAGTTACAATTGTGTCCAGAACCCGGGAAGTGCAGTGCAGGGATGGCTCAGTAAAAATTAGAGCATATTAAACTTTCAAGCTGTATATCTAAACTGAAACATAAAGCCATAATTTTCACAGCTAATGGTGTAAGAATGAATCAAAGGCTCAGAGAAGCAAGCACTGAGAGTGGTTAGATGTGCAAAGCTGAGGAATGAATAATGCATTAGGTGATTCTAATTCCATAAGAAAGCCAGAGGAAGACTTCCTGTTCCAAAATGCTAGAAGTTATGCTGATGAGAGGGACCATGAGTTCATTGAAAAGTTCATAGAGGCTGGATAGACCTCTTCTCCACAGGACTCAGTGGTGCTAAGGTGAAAGTTCCAGAAATAAAAGGACAGGTAGTGACACACTTATCATAGTCGGCCCCTTGTGTGCCTTGAATGGAGCAGAACATGGCAATAGTCTATTTTATCAATGACAAAATGTGAGCTGGACTGTCTGCACAGGAAGCAGCATATGCCGTGTCTACCCAGGTCCCAAAGGTGGAAGTCAAGGCCTCAGAACTCTGATGCCCACAGTGCCAGTAAAATCTAGGGAGACAGTGGACACAAACTTTCAGAACATCTCATGTAAAATCAACCACACCTCTCACAATGAAAACAAAGCAGAAGGCCTGGAGGGTATGTTTGAATTTTTAAAGCAGCATGTACCCAAGCACACTTTTCAGGGGTATACTAACAAGAGCTGCTGCTGGGACCACATGATCCAAGAGGCCACAGAACCTTCAGGATTCATATAGTGGTATGAAGCCACAGATTTTTCTTTTGAGATTTTTTAAAATTTATTACAGAGTCAACAGGGTCCCATTACATAGATTGGACTCTTAGTGATCCCTCCTGTTTTTAACCTCCCAAGCACTGGAATTACAAGCATATGCCACCATGCTCAGTCTCAATTGCTGTCTCTTTGTGCCCTGGGGTGGGGCCAGTATGGCACACCAGGGATCAAAGCCCAGTCCCTGCGTTTTCCTAAGCAGGTGGTTTAATCCACTGAGCTATCTGGCTGGCCCTTTTGTGAGGTTTTTTTTTTTTTTTTGTCTTTTTGAGACAGGGTCTCACTATGCAGTTCAGGCTGGCCTCGAGCTCACTTTGTAGCTCAGGCTGGTCTCGAACTCACAACAATCCTCCTGCCTCAGCCTCCCGAGTGCTGGGATTACAGGCATGCGCCACCACGCCCGGCTTTTGTGAGGTTTTGAAACAAGATAATGCCATTTATATTGAAGAATCATACATCTTTTCCATGAATATTCCCTGGATAGAGAAAAACATCAAACTATAGCAACATACACATACTAGTTTTCATAGTAACATAATTCATCAAAGCTAAGAGTTGGATGTAGCCAATATACTCATCAACAGATGACTGAAAAAAAAGACAATGTGGTATCTGTATTTAATTAAATACTGCTCAACTCTAATGAAGGACAGATTTGAGACATTTGTGGGAAAATAGATGCACCTGCGAAATACGATGTTGAGTGTAATGAATGAGACACGCCAGCTTAGGTACTGCATCATCTCTCTCATTTAAATAAGGCAAAGTAGAAGCAAAGGTACAGTAAAGGATGGTTAGATGGAGACAAAGGATAGCGCTTTTGAAAACTGGGAAGTTGGAAAAGAGAACATGGAAAAATGAGAAGGAAAAATAAAGAGAATAAAAATGCTCCGTGTAGAGGAACCTGATAGCTTCACTGAATGTAAGTATTATACATCATAAAAGTGCAATAAGATGAAGAATATTAAGAAAAAAGAAAATGGAAGAAGGAGATTTAGAGGTCAAAGGAAGGAGGAAAGATGGGAGGTGAAAGAGATCTTTGGGAAGACAACCAAGCTGTATTGCACACGAGTACACATCCTTCAAGATGCTGGAAAGTTGTATGTGTTGATAATATGTACTAATAAAAGCAAATATATAAAAATGAAGAGCATAACTAAAGGATCATCATTTGTAAAGTCTATGTATGACCTTCTAGCAAAGGAAACCCTATGGATATGTGTTATGGTTTGCATCTAGCTTAACCCCCACAGCCTCATGCAGTCATGAGGAGCAGACCTTTCAGGGACACTGAATCTAGAATTTGTGATTGGTGCACCATCCAGGCATGTGCACTACACCGGCCCAGGGCAGGTGGCCTGCATGCATGGTAAGGGAGAGGAAGCGGCTGGCTCCTCCCTTTGGCTCTTGCTTTTACAGCTTCTGCTGCTCTTCTGACAACTTGGATCCAGCTAATAATTATGGACTGAAGCCTCTCCAAATCATAAGCTAAACATTTCCTTCCTTGTCTTTGGGTTTTGGATAAGTAACTATGGCAACATGTTAGCAAAATCGGTGGTTGTAGAAATTAACGAGACAGAGAGATAAATAGATGACTCAAAATATTTTTAGGGGAGTGAAAATACTCTTTATGATACAAATTGTTCACAAATTTACAGTAAATTTTTGCAAACTTACAGTGTGTAAATGTGCAGCATCAATTGTACAGTGTCAACAATGAGCCCTAATGTAAACTATGGATTCATTTAGTACTGTAGTTCAACTTGGCATACCTAGACCAAAGTTACCACCATCATGCCAAAGATTGGCAGTGAGGGGTGCTGTGTGTGCGCTAGTGCCAAGGGACAGGGTATGGGGAGGAAAGTTTCCTCTAAATTTTGCTGTAAATCTGAAGCAATGTTCACTTTATAAAAATGAGCAAGAATAATTAGTAGACTCATCTTTCTTATCTGCCTATAAGGCTTTCTGTTTTTCTGACATATTTTAGTATTTGGTCTACAGGGTTTCACTATAGAGATCGGACTCTTAGTGATCCTACCTGTTTACAGCCTCCCAAGCACTGGAATTACAGGTGCACGCCAACACATCCAGTCTCAATAGCCCACCGCCTCAGAATGCCTCGGGGGCAGGGCCAGCATGGCAGGCTGGGAATCTAAACCTGGTCCCTGTATCTGCCTAAGCAGACACTTTAATCTGCTGAGCTATCTGGCCAGCCCCCAAGACCACTTTCTTGATGAGATTCTTTCCTATACTTTTTTTTCAGATAATATAAAACAGCTTGATTAGAATATGAAAGAAAAAATAGAGAAGCAACTTGGCTCAATAATAATGGTAGCCAGGGCTGATTAAGGAATGAGGCAGAAAACAAGGAAACTACCCGGAGTTTGAAGACATGCTCATAAATAGAGGTTTATCCTAGACTACATGGCCCCTAGCTTTTCTTCAGGCTGTTTCTGTTTATAGTCTGCACTGGTAGCTGCTGGGTCAGTGTTAGTTTTGTGCATGTTTCTTCTCTCTTTATTACCAGTAGCACAGCAACTTTGTTTAGTGAGAAATATATTTAGCCCATAATCTCAGTTTTGCAGACATATGTGTGAGTAGATATTGATGTAGGGACACTGTTGAGGTTAAAGAGCTTAAAGAGCTATAAGCAAAAATACAAGTTACAGATGGTGATCTCAGGAAGCTGTTGATGAAGGCAAATTCTGATGGCATGGAACTTTTTCCCTGGCCCAGAATGTAGGTGTGATATTCTGAGACAGAATGTCCAGCTTAAGAGCAACAGGGTCAGAGCCACAGGCTATAGGGAGAAGTGCAGAGTGAGAGAGACGTGGCTGCTCACCAGCCCCGGGCAGCCTGTCCCTGCCCTGCTGATCATGGGGTGAAAAGTTAAACCTTAAGACTACTGGGTTTCTTGTTCCTGAGGTCAACAATATGATTACTGTCTACTGACTCTACATTTAGTTTTTGTCTTTTGTTGGGAGATTTTCTCAAGATGAACTTCACTGAAGAAAGGATCTGATTGGGCCTGTCTGGGCCAATCAGCTAGGTGCAGGATCAGAGGACCTTGGACACATGGCTGAGAGGATGCCATACTTGAAGCACAAACCACTGGAAAGAGCCACGGAGTCCAAGATGTGATCTACTGGCATGATAGCCACAATCAACTTCAATGCAGAATCTACCAACTTTTACCACATATGCACAGATGTGACTCTACCAGGTGATTTATGTTCTCCATTGCAGAGAGCACTCCAGGGTGAAAAACAAAGTTTTGGAAAATGAGTTGAGATCAAATACCTACATAGGAGAGTCATCGGTTTAGGATCCATTGTGCAGAGTTTCTGTTTTTCTGTGTGGGTATGTATCATGTGACATGGCATTGGGAGTAGGTGCAGTGAATATACCCCATATTTAATATGACCTTTAGATATAAAGTATTGACATGAAAAGATTTGAAAAATATAACTGGTATGATACATAGTGTCTGCTCTGATTTTTATAGTTGGCCTAAGAAGGCAACCTCTAGACCCGTAAGTAATTAAATAATGCTAAAATGCAGTTTATTGTCCCCAGCTATGGGATTTAGATAATAGCAGTTAGGAGATCAAAGAAAATGACTTCTTGTTACTAAAATCTGTTTGAAGTATGATAGAGTTCTCCACCCAAGAATTAAGCAAATATCATAGCTAGACAGTGAAAATCTAAATGCAAACACTGCCTCCTCAATCCCAGAACATCTGAAAAGGCATAATTACATATTCCTAAAAGTAAAAAAGGAGTAACACACCAAAACCTAAGAGACCTCAGGTGAAATTATACTGTGGAAATACATAATGTCACTATAGTATGTGAGCATAATTCTGGCAACCTGAAGCTGCTGACAAATGCATTGAGTGAAATTCTATCTGCCCAACGTCAGTTGCACTTCATAACGTTGGGGTCTTTTGGAATTATTCTGTGAGCTACATTCTCTATTACAAATGTTTAAGGAAACAGTGATATTTACATATTTGCTTCTAAAGACATTTTCTTCTCTGAAAACCCAATAGCAATGTTTTACTGTCCTCATCGCTTTGAAATAAAATACTGAAACAATTAGTATAAAAATCATCACCTAGCATTTGTATTGCCTCTTGTGGTATTGTGTCCCCCATCAATCAGTCATACTTTATATGCCCAAAAGGCAAATGCTTATTAAGTACCTAATAAATGCCACGAACAGGGCTGGACACTGACAATATGGTAATGATTACTCTCAGAAGGAATGACTTGCCTTACTGAACCTACAGATGAACTGAGAAGACCGATAATAGTTAAAAAATTACAAATGTATACTATGAAATAGAATGCATCCAAATGATGCCACAGGGACCTGCCCTGCTCTTGTGGGAAGGGGGCTGTCACTAACCATTTAAGCTCCTTCCCAAAGATCTAAGTTTGAAGTGCTGTGTTATCAACATTTAAAGGATAACTTAGAATAAAAAGAAAGAAGTTGCTAAGTTCCATTTCCTGGAATGATAACTTGGCTCTTTGCCAACATCCCACCAAAAATAAATAAATAAGCCATGGGACCCATCTATATGCAGCTGTATTGAAAATTCTATTCCATATGTGACAACATATTATTAAAGCAGCCAAATCAGAGCCTCCATCTGCCTGTTGGGATGCATAGCGTCACTCTCTTCCCTGTAGTGTTAGACTTTATTGCATTTGTCGGCAGCATATTCCATTTTAATATTTGATAAATAGATAGGAAGGGTTGTTTCACGCTACAATCCCACACAGCTTCAGCTGTTCACCTCCTCTCCGAAGCAAACTCTCTATCCTCAAACTAATATTCCCCCAAAAAGAAAAATCAATTTAAAATGACTGAGAAAATGTGTTTATTTTTCTACCCTGGGGATTAAAAAGCTGAGAAATGATTAATAATAATTTGTCTGGAAAGATAATGTGGGTTTTTAGGGGAATAGTGATTTTGCATCTTTAATTCTCATCAGTTCTAACATTTTATCATTAAAACTGCATGAATATATAGAGGGAAAGATACAAGAAAATGCGAAAGGTAGCAATACCTCACATCTCTTAGGCAGTATTTCCTATGTTTCAGATTTCTACATTGTCTGACCCCATTTCAGTCAATTTTCCGTAGCCTGCCTGTCTCATATCCGCTGAGGGAACACACTAGTGCTGTGTTTATGCTAATTTTATGCTCTCTGAGTTGTGTCTGTTATTCAAAGCAGTTGAAGCAGTTATTGCCAGTAATCTTATTTCTGTGGGAGCCCCAGGGCAGACGAGGCCTCAAAATCAGGCCTGCAGACCGAGGCGAAGCCATCACAGCCTGCTGGTAAATGGCAGTTCTTTCCCTCCGAATCTGATATCAGTTACTTCGCAAACACAGTAATAAAATGAAACAAATCAGATTTTCAAGTAAATAAACCAGACTTCAGTGGGAAACAACAATGGTCAGGGCAACAGGAGTTTAATAAGTGATACATGGGGGGAAATACAAAGGCGCTGTGGCCGGCTCCCCTACGCCATCTTTGGAGCATCACCCCTACCTCCCCAGTGCCCACAAAGGGGGCTTCAGGAAACAGAAAGAAAACTGAGAAAGAGCCCATGTTACGTAAAACAAGCAGCACAATAAATGATAACTTTCTTTTCCTAAAATCAGGTGACAGGACTGAAAACTGGACTAGGGTGCAGTGGACACAGATTCCCAAGGAAAAACTGACGCACCAAGTCTCTTCACCCATGGAAACTGGCACCGCATTAGGAATCCCACCACAATGGACACAGGTGCCCACGTGGTGTCCAGAAGGAGGAGCGTGTGTCCGACTGTGAGTTGGCAGTCAGGGTTGTTGACAGACAGCTGGAGCTCGGGCCAAGTGTCCGCCCAATCAGAGAATCAAGGGCGCGCAAGCTCGCTGTTTCCGGTAACTGCTTGCTGCTTTGCCTGTGTTCTTCCTTCCATTTCTTCTGATCTGCTTCACCACTCTGTCCCCGTCTGATGTATCACTCTTCATTTTTAAACAATTAAAAGAGCTGGCCAATCATAAGCAATACAATGAGAAATACCTAAATCTAACTTTGCAGTGTTCTTGTGAGGCCAATCTTTAATACTTTTCATGAATTGAGATCCAGTGTTGTCGCAAAATTATAGTTCTCTTTAATCTGCAAAATCTTGCTACAAATCCTCTCTGACACATCTGTTTATGCGTTTATTTGACAAGTATTTACTATCTATCTATTTTATGCCAACCACAAAAGCTTCTTCTGATCAGAGCAAAGCTACCCCAGAGTGACATCTCAGACTCTTGTGACTTGGTCTACTTGTCTCACTGCAGAGGACATTTTAGGGACACATAGAAATCTGGTGGGAAGAGATGGATGTTTTGTTTGAAGAGGTATATTCTGAATACAGTTTATGAGAAAAATATAAATTTATAAGTCAGGGAAGGAAAAGGAATGTGTGTTTCGATAGGGTGCTGAGAAAGTTCACCTGGGGCATATAATGGAGATCAACATAAACTGGGCAAATTTCAAAACTGTGGTGATGAACTTGGACTCACAAAACAAGTGACATGATGAGGCTTTCACTGCCTGCTACAGTCAGGGTTTACATCGGACGTGGAAATGGAGGCAGACTTGGAAGACCTGGGAAGGCCTTCGGTGTGGACAGACCGAGGGGACCCCAAGTGGGAGAATCAAGGCTCAGTAGGCATGAGGAGTACTTCCTCATGATAGAAATATTCATTATGTATCAGAAACATGTTAAACATTTAAAAATCATTTAAAGGTCATTTTTCCAAGTACTTTGGGTGATTAAAGAGAGAAAGACAATGGCTAGAATCAGAGCCACTCCTGGTAAACAACATGGGAAGGATGTTATTCTTGGTGAAGGGGAACGAGCCTGTAATCCCAGACACTCCATATAGACTTGAGGTTGGGGGAGCCCAAGGCTGGACAACCGGGTGAGATCTTGCCTCAGAAGCAAACAAAAACAACAACAAAATTAAAAAAAAAAAAAAAAAGTGATGGGGAGAGAATATGGCTTAGCATAGAACTAGAGAAAAGAGATAAAAGAAAGAATAGATTGAATTTTGTCTACCATAGGTAAACTAGAAATCAAATCTATGGTATGTGAGTACATTATTTTCTCTCTCCCTCTCCAGTAAGAAAATTAAAATGACGCTAAAGGAAGGAATTGAATAATTATAATTTTAGATCTTTTCCCAAGCCCAACAAAAGATGCAAAGTTCACTCTCCAGAGATTCAATGAGATAAAGATTGAATCCGGGCGTTGAAGTGAGTGAGGCCGGAGGCTGGGGGTCGCGCAGCTGAAGAGGCTCTAGCATTCTCTCCTGACTCTGCTCTCACAAAAACGCCAGCCATGCTTACAGATTCCAGGCGACATCAGAGATTTTTAGGGAAACTGACCCCATACAGAAGAAAAAAGCAAGTCCCTTTAGGGGTCAAAGCCTAGATTGAGTCCCAACTTCACGCAAGGCACACATGACTCTCAGGCCCCGTGTCGGTATTTCTTTTTAATTAGGAAACTAGAAATACTCAAAAAATCGAGGCTAGATCTCTAGCATGGCTTATAGAGCTTGAAAAAAAAAAACTAAAGAAAAACATAAAAAATAATTTATGTACACAAAAATATACGTTGGTACACACATTAATCTCCATGGAGAATCTAACAGGAGATAGTGCCTTCACAAAACCAGGGGGAAGAAATTTAAGTATAAAAGTGGATCTTGGAAATTAAAATCAAAGAAGAATTTGTATGACAGAAAAGGTTAAGTACCCAGTAGAGAAATTCCCTCAAAGTATAGAAAAAAGCAAAATTGAAATTGTTTTAGGGAGAGGCAACAAAATTAGAACACTCATATTAGATAGCCGTTATCTAAGAAATAACTGTGACAGAAAGAAATAAGAACAAAATCAGGCAAAACAAATCATAAAGGAAGTAATTCAAGAAAATTTGTTGGACCTACAATTCAAGAGTTTCAAGGTAGGAGAGCTTATTGAGTGTCTAGTACAATTAATGGGGAAAGATACTGACTAACACTAATAAAGAATAGTCCAAAAAGGAAATAGCCAATATCAGAATAACATCAACTTCTAAATGTTAATGAAGACATTAGGAGGCAAGAGTTGGCACAATGGCTTTAAAATCTTGAGAGACAAGTGATGTATAATCTATTTTGTACTTCCTAAAATTATACACTGTGAATATAGAGTAAATATATTTTCAGATGTACGTAATTTCTGAAATTGATTATTCCTTGTACACTCTCAGGAAGTTATTCAAGAATTTCCCACAAATTGAACCAAACAAGCAGAAGAAATTGGCTCCAGGAGAAGAGATCAGATGCAGGGGGAGAAAAAAGGGAACCGTAGTCCTGGATAATGCACCAGCAACATTCAGATTGGGCAGGGACCACGCTGCTTCAGGAAGCCCCCTGCAGAACTAAAAACGTAAACTAGTGGCTTGAGTCCTGTGATAAATGTATTTTCTGGTTCTATTGGGAAATTTCTGGGTGGATTATTAATAGGAGCATATGAATGGGGCAAATAAAAAGCAACTGTTCACTTCTAGGCAAGCAATAATAATCCAAGTATTTACTACAAATTGGAAAAATAATAAGCACATTAAAGTGTTTGTTTGAAGATATATTATCACTAGGACTAATATTAAATTCCACTTAAAGTGTCTTATGTATCACGCAGTCTCTGCTATGTGCATTGTTTAGATTAGTCCGTTTAATCCTTCCAACAATTCTACCAACAGCGCAGCTACTAGACTCGTCGTGCAGCAGAAGATAGTCAAGGTGAAATTCATTATCAAAAACCCAAAGCCAATAAACTGAAAAGGAACAACTTCCTTGAGACTTAAAGAAGGACAATGTTCAATGATGGTACTTCTGACTATTTAGCAGTTACATTTCTCCATGTTTTTCTGTCCACTTTTTTCTCCAAGTTCGAAAAGACCTGAAGCCTATCGCTCAATATATTGATATTCCACTTGCTGATCATGTAGTTGAACAAAGTTCTAGCTCTTAGCTACCTACAGTCTTCTGTTTCTGTACTGCCTGTTTACCATTTGGATCTCTTTAAAACTGAATTCACACTACTCAAACTGAGTAAGTCTTTGCTTTCCCTTACATCTGTAAAAAAAAATTAATGTAGATGATATTTGATTTCCACAATTCCTGTCCTGACCCTTGCATATGTTTACATTTAAAGAAGGTATTGTTTGCTAGATAGTTTAATGTGGTTATAAAGTCAATTTATTGGGCTATTTGCATTTTTTCTGGAACAGTCTAACAGCAATAGAAGATAAGATCATCCATAACTTGGGAAGTAGATTTTATGCAGTTATGAAAAAGTATTAAAAGAGTTATATCTAGCCCAGCTTAGGAAATTTTAGGGATCCTCAAAGATGACTGACTGTCCTAGTTTCTCCAAAAGTAAAGAATTTCTTGGGATGAAGCACTGCCACCACACTCTAGTCAAAATATTGGCTCTTTTTTATGGTTTGGTTCTAAATACCTGCCCAAAGCCTCATGCAGCCATAGGTGTGCCTTTTCAGAGGTGGCTGAATCTAGGATCATGCTACTGGTATTATGGATGTGATGCTTGGATCAGTGATGGTGTGCTTGGATTCAGGGTGCCCCACCCAGGGTATGAGTGCTACCTGGCTTTAGGCAGGCACCCTTGATAGAGTATAAGAATCAGGCAACATCTGCTGTCCTCATTTGCAGCTTTCTGCTTGCAGCTTCACTGCTACCTGCCTTCTACCTGCCCTGCTTTGCCATGAAATGTTTCTCCTCTACCGTGGCACCTTGCCTTGGAGTCAGCCAACTGTGAAGAGAAACCTCTCCCAACTGTGATCTGAAATAAACTTTTCTCCTTTAACTCTAGGTAGTGAATATTTTGTCTCAGTAATGAGAAAAGTGGCTACAGTGTTCCGGCACTCAAGGCTTACAGCTCGCACCCCTCAGAGTTGCCCTATTTCTCTCTGGGTCTGCAAGACTGAGCTTGAGAGTTCTGAGAGTCAAAAGTGAAGCCCTCAGGGGAAGTTGGGAAATGGAGGAAGAACTATGCACTTCACAAGTTTTTGGTCAAGTCTTGGAAAAAACATGTTTATAATTCTTCATGTACTTTTAAGGAAAAACTAGTGTCCAGCCTTGTCTACCTTAAGCATGGTGGCCCCAGGGTGCTAAGCGAAGCAGACTGCTGAGGAATTCTCCAGTGTAGAGAGCGATCTCTGGGCCTGAGCTTGATCATGCTCACTGCTGGATGTGATGAAGAAAATACCACTGCTCACAGGGGAGAGTGCAGAGGAAACACTTCTAGAAATAAAGATCTGACAGCAATAGACCAGATAAAGCAAGAGAAAGCCTAGTGACAGTATGAACACCACCTACCCAGAGATGAATAGTCTGCACTCAGAAATATTAAGAAGGCCGTTTGGAAAAAAGTTACAGGAACTTTTCTGTTGATATTCTATTACTGGCCTTTCAATTTATAAGTTTTTTTTAATTATTATGAAGCAAAATTATAATATAAAAATGCTCAATCACACTATTAAAAATTTTTGTCATAAAAATGAAACCAAAATATGATTCATTTATACATTTTTGTTTATACATTCTTTTAAAAAATAGCATCATATTGTGATTTTAACGTGCTTTTTTGTAAACTCATAACAACCACCTTATTCCTAAATCAAATTTATTTCTGTCATCAGATTTAGTTGATGAAATTCCACAAATTTGATAATATATATTTTTAGAAAAAATTTATATATACTTCAGAATTGTAGTAATGATCATTTAAAATTAGGAACAAAGGATAGAAATCAATTTTACTAGAAGACACATGACACTATAATTCAAATGTAGACTCAAGTAAATGAAAATTATAGTTAATACCTTTGCAGGTTCGGTACTATCCTATTGTCAAATATATCACTTTCATAACTTAAGTAAATGGAGGATTTGAAAATATGAGTTACTGTTTAAAGGTAGCCATTATTGAGTTAATTTGTATAAAGAAGCTTGTTTCAGATATATCTTCAATAAATGACTTAAGCACCATAAAATCCAAATTTCTGAGGCAAAGGTAATAGTTTTCAATTTGATTCTAGATAAAAAGGCACTTATATGCTGTCTAAAACATTTTAAAATGAGTGTGTTATAGTGTTTATAATCAAATACTGTATTGAAATATATCTGTTACATTAACTTTAATTATTTGTCTTATCTTAAAAATTATTATGGAGTAAAAATTTTATCATATAGTAACTTTCTGATGCTCATAAATTTTAACACATTTATTTGGTTAACCACTATCACAACCAACTACAAAACAGTATAAACAAGTGTAAACAGAGACAGCCAAATGTCTCAGCGAATTAAAGCGCCTATTTAGGCAGACACAGAGGCCGGGTTCAATCCCTCGCGTGCCGTGCCGGCGCCACCCCTGCGCATGGTGGCACGCACCTGTACTGACAGCGCTTGGGAGGCTGAAAACAGAAGGATGACTAGAAGCCCAATCTAAGCAGGGAGACCCTGTAGGCCCTGAAGACCCTGCCCTAAATACAAGCACATAAATAATAAATAAATTAATTAAAATAAAATAAGTGTAAACAGAGGTAAGTGCACAAAGCAGTCTCATCACACCCAAGGCAACTTTGCCTTGCTCTGTGTGTGTGGTTGTGCTTTATGATGTCACCACTAAGCAGTTTTCCTGTAATCTCAGGAAGATTTCCTCTCAAGAAGCTTCCGAAAGTAGTACAGATTCATATTTACGAGTTAAATTTTCAAGTGTCCTATTTCCCCATCCCTACACTCAGAGCTACTGTCTCAAACCGTTTTCCATTGCTATAACAAAACCCTCAACTATGACAACTTTATAAAGAAATGAAGTTTATTTAATTCACATTCTTGTAGGCTGAAAATACAAGATTGGGCCACACCCTCCCTTTGGGCTCCAGCGAGTCTCATAACAAAAGACAACATGACAGCTGAACTACATGGGGAAGGGACCACTTAGCAAAGGAAAGTGGTTGTGACACACTGGTGTGGTACTCTCAGGCTATTTTATGGCACTTTTATCTGCCTCTGCTTCTTCCTTTTCCCTTTCCGCTTGCTGCAGTGTCACTGTGGTAAGAGCTATTCTTACTAATGGTTATTTTTTCCAACTTTAAGATACAATTGTCAAATAAAAACAATTTACACCAAAGAAAAAGAGTTAAATTTTCTGTATTGCAT
Organism: Ctenomys sociabilis; assembly: GCA_004027165.1. Taxonomy (NCBI): domain Eukaryota; kingdom Metazoa; phylum Chordata; class Mammalia; order Rodentia; family Ctenomyidae; genus Ctenomys; species Ctenomys sociabilis. The sequence goes on along the minus strand of PVKA01009195.1, from coordinate 23,274 downwards.
ATATGTATATAGGTCAAAGCTTATCTTTTATAACTTGTATTTGACCTATTACCTCAACATAGTTTGGGGGGCCTGGGAGGTATCCCAACAGAATAAGTACTTGCCTGTCAAGGGCAAGAGCCTGAGTTCAATCCCCAGTTCTGCTGGAAAAAAAAAATTATTAGGGGCTCAGTAGAATAAGAGCTTCCCTGGCAAAAAGAAAGAAAAAAGCATAGTTTGTTGAAAATAATTATTCTTTATTTTATGTATGTATTTTTTCTGATCATGCTTGCTTAGTGTGGGCATCAAGGTGATGCTGAGAACATGATATCACTTTGGATATGCTACCTCTGCTTTCATAGAAGAATGTAAGAAATACTGGCATTATTACATTGGTACAATTCAGCTATAAAACCATCTGATCCTGAGCTTTTCTAATTGGGAAGGATTTTATTTCTGCTTCAATGTTCCTATGTTTTGTTTTGTTTTTTAATTTTATTTTAGGGAAGTGTCTACAAGGTGTTCACGATCTCACTACTAGATCAGACTCATAGTGATATGCCTGTTTACAGCCTCCCAAGAGCTGGGATTGCAGGTGCACCAGCACGCCCAGTCTCAATCGCCTGATCAGTTCTCTCCCCAGGGGCAGGGCCAGCATGGAGGCACTGGGGATCAAACCCCTGGCCCCTGCACCTGCTTGCAGGTGCTTTAATCTGCTGAGCTATTTAGCCAGCCCCTTATGGTTGTATTCATGCTTGCTATTTCTTCTTATTTACTGTATGTAACCTGTAAGACACTGATAAATTCTTACAGATTATACAATTTTGGGGCATGTAACTATTTAATGTAATCCTATGATCATTTTAAATTTGCATGGGCATGTATTTAATGTCTTTTATATTATTTTTATTTAAGTCTTCTGTCTTTATTTCTTAGTCCAGACAAAGTTTTGTAATATTTTTCAGAAATTTTAACTCATTTCTGTTAATTTTTCTCATACTATTTTCACTCTGTCTTTGATTTACTTTTGCTCTTAGACCTTTCGTTTCCTTCTTTCTAAGTAAAAGCTATTTTGTCCTCCTTATACTTTCTTCAGATGCAAAGGTAGGCTGTTTATTTGATGTGAACATTTATCACTATAAACTTTGCTCTTCTTTATTTTCTGTTACATCTCATATGCTTGCATATGCATTATCTTCATTTCTTTTTGTCTAAAATATTTTTAAATTAACTTCACATTTCCTATTTAACAAAATGGCTATTTAAGAAGGTATTATTTGATTTCTATATCTTTCTAATTTTTCCATTTTATTTCTATTACTGGTTTCTGAATTTATTCCATTATGATAAGAAAAAAAACCACTTTGTACAATTTTAATATTCTTCAAAGTTTAAAGGTTTGTGCTGAGATCTAATGTTCTATCCTGGAGAATATTACTTGCCTGTTTGAAAAAAAAATGTGTATTTTCCTGCTGTTAGGAAGAAATTTTGCTATATGCCTATGTCTTAGCTACTTTTTCTCATTATAGGCACAAATTAGTTGGTACCCACAAGTTAAAGGAGGAAAAGACTTTTAGCCCACAGATTGTAGAGATTTGAGCCCATAATTACCAGGGATCAAGTCAAGGCAGCACAGCAGCGGGCCGCTGCGGAGCAGAAACAGTCCCTGGCAGGGCGGACAGGGAGCGAGCAGTGCATGGGTGACGCAGCAGCCGCAGAGGCTGTCGGCAGCTTCTTTCTGTCCTCAGTATTCCACCCAAGCTGCAAGCCTGCAAAGTACTGCCACCTACATTCAACATGGAACACGCTTCATCCCAGCATCACACATTTGATCCGAGCATCCCAGGCCTGAGATCCAGCCACCTTTGAAAAGCCCCATCTGTGTCCTCATGAGGCTTGTGGGGAGCATTCTTTCAAGTCCAATGCATCTTTATGGATTTTCTAGGTAGATTCTCAAGCCATCATTACAAATGCGTTTATCACTTATTATTGTTAAACTGTTCTCATTTTGCTTTTAGATCTATCAATATTTATTTATAGTCTCTAAAATATATGCACATATGCTTAAAATTTTCCTGTCTTCTACTATTGTGCCAACATTCTTTGTCTTTATTGTCATTTTTTGGCTTGAAATCTACCTGATGTGTCCATAGTCATTCCTATATTCTTATGATAGCTACACACATAAACTATATCTTCATTCTTATTTTTTCTGTACCTTTGCATTGATAACTTCTGGAGCTGGGTCGGTAGTTCAGTGGTGGAATGCTTAGCTAGAGTATGTGAGGCCCTGAGTTCATTCCCATTATGACAAAAATAAAAACAACTGAAACAGAGAAAAAATAAAGCAAGTTCCTTGTACATGCTGTACAGCTGGATCATACTCTTAGCCATTCAGTAACTGAATCTTTTCATGGGGGAGGTTAGTCCACTTCTCTGTAATGTTGACAAGAGAGATGTATTTCCGTCATTTTGTCCACATTTCTCTGCTTGTGTTGCAGACATTTTTAGCTCTTTATTCTCCCTTTATGTCCCCTTTTGGATTTTTTTCTTGTTTTGTTTAGGTAATAGAGTCCATCAGCATTTGTTTGATAAACTCTTTAATCTCCCCGTCATTTGTCATGGACCACTTTCCTAGGTCCAGCACCCCTGTTAGCCACTTTCCACACCTGGGGGTAGTTCCCTGCGAGCTTTCTGCTGCAGAAAAACAACCATAAAACAATCACTTATATTCTTAGAGAGGTTCTCTTGTACTGCTACAAGTCACTTTTTATTTCACTTCTTTCAGAATTCTTTCTTTTTCTCTCTTAATGACTTAATTGTAATTAGGATTTAGTTTACTAAGACTTAATTGAAATTAATTTTGGTGAGAGTCTAAAGGAATTCATCTTATTTGGTGATCTCAGAGTTCCTCCTTCTGGATGTTTTCATTCTGCAGGTATGGGAAGTCCTCAGGCTTCAGCAGTCTGTTCCTGATGTTGTTAAGGTAGGCGTGTATGACAGATAAACTGAAGGGGACACTGGAGAGAAGCTGCTTCCTGCTGAAATCCACTCTTCCTTAGAGCCAGTGGGGCATGAACTGAAACTTCTACTAACTGTGAGCTGAATAAACCTTTCCTTCATTAGTTTTGGGGGTTGGGTATTTTGTCTCAGCAATGAGAGAAAAAGTAACTGAGACATGTATTTTCATCACTATTATTAGTTTAGTTCATGGGTATAACATAATGGTTACATTCATTGTGAGTATTTGGTACATACACATACAGGACACATTTTAAATCTTCTACATCACTTCCTCTCTCCTTCTTCCTTCACTTTCAGACTTTCAGATCCCTTCCCATTTACCAATGCTTTGTATCCCTCATGCCTTTCATCAATCTTTTGTTGCACACTTTGCTTGTACCTTGCCTTCCCCAAATGAAAGAAACCTGACAGTCTTTAACTTGTGTGTCTGGCTTGTCTCATGTAACATTACCTTTCCTGAGTCTTCCCATTTTCCTACAAACATCTCAAATTTGTACTTTTTTGCAGCCATGCAGCATCGCATTATGTATAGATACTGCTGTAAGTAAGCTATGGGAACACCTGTGGCCTGCTGTTCCCTGCTGGGCCACGTGGGTCAGCATCATGCTGTCACCTCAGAAGAGCATGTTCTGAGACCTACCCAAGTCCCTTCTTACTAAAGCTTGGTACCATGGAAGCTTATGATCTGAAAGTTCAAAGAGCCAAGTTTATTTAAAACTCCAAACTAATTCTAATATGTCTTATAACTTTACACAAATTGCTTTACATTTCTGAGCTTCATTATTTTCAAGAGCAAAGAAGCCAGTGCTTTCAATAATTATGGGACTGAAGTAGCTCATATTATATACATAGGATTAATAGTAGGCGTTCTATCTGTAAATGGGTTTGATTTACTTTTATAGTGGAACAGCTTCTATGTTGTTGTTCATGAAGTTTTTAAAATTAATGCTGTTATAATTTCTCTTTGTGGAATGCAAAGTGATACTGTACATTTGAAGAACACAATATCCTGAGTCTATTTATATGGGGATATTTCCTTAAAATAACTACTGAGAAAAAAGGGAAAACAATTTTGTGCCACACTGACAGATCAGCAATATGATTATTAGACAGCATGGTCATCTAGATTTTGTTTCCAAGATGTACAACTTTTACTTAACTCTATCTGCTAACCCACTTAAAAATGGGTTCAATCTATTTCTTGACATGGTTTACTTGTGATGGAATTTCTTTCATCACTATAAGTATTGCTGACAATTCTGCAACTTTTTTCTGGCACTAAGGATCGAACTCAGAGCCTTGCACTGAGCTACACCCCTCTTCTATTTTCTTATTTCTTATTTTGAGACAGGCTCTCACTAGGTCACTCACTACATTGCCCAGGCTGGGTTGACCTTGTGATCCTCCTGTATCGGCCTCCCAGACTACTAGGATGTGCTCTACTATCTTGGGATTTTTGATAATTAATGATAGAAAGTATTTTAAATGAAACCATGTGCTTGTCAATTCTCCTGTAATTTGCATATCCTCTTTCAAGAAATTTAAATTTTTCAGTGTTTATATACACATTTAGAAAGAGTAACAAGAGAGAAGTTCCAGGAGGGCAATCTAATTAGCACCACCAATGCTGAGACCACAATGTGGCCCAGTTTAACCAAATGTTTGGCATTCTAAAAGCTTTTACCTTTTCTTCTGACTCTAAAAGAAATTCAAATAAAACTCTAATAAAAGATATGTTTTTCCACTGTACAGAAAAAAAGCCTATTAAACTTCCTCTAGTTGGCTTTGCTATTTAGAAGTTATGAGGACTTTCATGACTTACAAACTAAATTTCATCTTCTAGATATAAATATACTAAATATTTGACAGCATGCATTTTCTTTTTCTTCTTTTCATTATATATCATTTCAAAGGTGCTATTTCTATCTTGGAAAGAACCACTTCTGGAGAGTTAACAACCTAAGTTTGCAGATCAAAAATTGGAGAAAAATAAAGGCAAGGTCAGCCAATATTTTGGCCCTAGCCTTTCAAGGTCAGTAAAGACTCAGAACATAGGAGAATTTGAAATGTAACATCATATAACTCAGCAGTGCCCCAAATTTTCTGATCAAGGAGATTATGGGGCCACAGAGGAATGCGATCGATAATGTATAGTGTGCCTAAGGAGAGTCGCATGGCGAGAAAACTTTCTCTCAGGCTTCCACAGAGACCAAATTGGTCAAGCAATGGCCGTGACTCATCTACAAGGCTGACACTGACAAGAGATCTACAAAGTGCGGTACAGGGTTACATGATAAACTCTAAGGATACCTGACTGACTTTATCTGATACAAAGGTTACATTTTTTGTTATATAGGTCTTGCTTTAACTTGGTCTTAACCATCCAGCAGAAAAATATAAAAAGGGAGGTATATAAAGTCATATTAATATAATGAGCTGTGAATGGCTCAAGTCAATTTCTGTGGATAATCCACTTCTATTGTGGACTGCTGATCTGTGTTGGTTGGTTTTATTTAACATATATAAATATAATATATATTATATAATAAATAAATAAATATTAAATATATACATATTTAACTATCCATGTTTTGAAAATCCGTAACATATGTACCATTATATGTTACCTTATTTATGTCATTTTTTCTCCTTGTTTTTGCTTCTATTTTTCACTCTTCAAGTTAAAATACAAATTTTAAAAAAAACAAAGGTGTTATTACTGGCTATTTCACTGACTGGAGTAAATCCATGTAATGTTTAAGAAAAGAATGATTACATTTGTACAAGACGTAATCCCTAAAAAGAATTCTTTTGGGTATTTTCTTTGAAAATCTTCATGTAAAATATCAACTTGTCTTAATTAAGAAAGATGTTTTGATTTATACACAAACACACACAAACTAACAATTTGTGTTGTGATTCTTTTAACAGTTTCATGGAGACATTTCTTTAATTAAAGGGAAATCAAGTTTTAATTCCTTCTCTGGCTACCATGTTTACACTTCTCCTTTAAAAGTGAGTCCTGAAGGCTGGGGAGATGGCTCAGGGGAAAAAGTGATTGCCTGTCAAGGCAGGGGCCTGAATTCAATCCCCAGTTCCACCAAAATAAATAAATAAATAATTGAATAAAATAAAAGTGAATCTCTTAAAGAAAATAATTTATAGCACTTGAGTGGGAAACAATCAAAGCATCACACAAATCCTTTGCATCATGAGTGATACCACAGTCTGTTTAATAGAAGTCCTCTGAGGGGAGAGAATGCCCAGTGGTGTAGTGCTTGCCTAGCATGCACACGCACAGAATTCAACCCACATCGCCTAAAAGGTTTTCTTCATTCCTAGAAGAAAAACTGGGAGAAAGCAAAAACAAACTAAGATAAATAATTAAAACTTCCAGAGAATGTCCTCTATAGGTTATGTAAGCCTGTAAAAAGCTATCAAGAAATTTTATGATCCTTTGTTTTAATTAACTTTTTTTTTTTTTTTTGGTAGCATTTAGTGGAAGATTGTTAATTATTAACTTTTATTTTCAAGGGTATAATAAAACATGTTTTGTGTAGTGTGATTTCCTTACCTGCTCTCTTTTCTTAAAATAAAGTTTATTGCCTTCTGTAAACAAAATAAAAGGGGAAAACATATATTATTAAATCAATTCCTTAAAAAAAAAAAAAAAAAAAGCCCCAAATGTTGTGTGTTCAAACACTTCTCCTCTCACACAGAAGTTTGGGAAGAATTTAGGGCTAAATAAATGCTGCCTCAAACCAGGCAAGATAAAACATAAATCATTGCATTAAAGCCTCTAACAAGTCTATCTGCTTTTTGAAATGACTGGGAGATGAAAGCGAGGCGTCTCATTTGAGAAGGCCCAGCGGATCAGTTCTGCATTTATATAGCTGTTATCAAAAGCAATTCATTTGGAGATCAAATAGACTGACAGATAGGACAGGCAGGCGATCCTGCTGCCTCCAGGCGGTCCGAAGCCAGACAGCTCTCAGCACCAGCACTGTGGCCGGCCCAGCCAGGGGTCGCGGTTACCCTGCTGCCCCTCTGCGGGTCCTGCTGCCCCTCTGCGGCCGCACCGTCTTTGCGAGTCCTCACAGCTAGGCCACAGGAGCACCGCACCCCCAGCCGGGCTGGGAGAAACGCCTTTGCTGTGCTTAGACTCTGCTGGTCCTAATTGTGCCCAAGAGTGACAAGGAAGTAGAAGCAAATGAAAACAGAACTAAGGGCTGTCGCCAACGCACGAGGGACCCTCCTTCACGAGGAATGCACCCCGAGTTTCCTCCAGGCCTCCCGCAGTTGACTGACCCATGGGGAGAATGGGCCGGTGAGGACAGTGGTCCCTGAGTTGAGCAGTGCAGTGAGCTGTGGGCAGGGTCCCGCAAGGGCACCTTCCAGGGCAGAGCCTGAGGTTTATTAGCATCTGTTGAACTTTTTTTTTAATTAATTTTATTGAGAAACAAATAGCAATGAGACAGTTTCAAAACCGATTAATAGGACAGTTTCAATAATTAATACATTGCATATTGTTGTCTTTGTAGTAGTTATTCATAATACAAGATGCAGACATGATATCCTGTCCAAACACTGTTAGTACAAATCTTTCTTCTCATTGAACTAAGTGAAAGTAGTTGTATATCTATGCTAACTATTTTGTAAATACAGATACAAACTGGTCCTTCATTTGTATCCACTTTTTTGTTTACTTTTGTCAGAGATAGGTATTCCATTGCCATTTAAATATTGTAGGTTCATGAATTCAGCAAAATCATCCAATATAGTCCAGTAGTCCATAATAACAGTAGGTTATCTGTAGGACTGACAATGTCAGAAGTTGTTGACCTGAGCCTTTTGTAGCTAAGCATATTAATATGGCTTTACTTTGTATGCCTTATTTTATACTTTTCTGCTGGATAGTTAAGATCAAGATAAAGAAAGACCTATATAACAAAAAGTGTAAATTCTGTATCTCACAAGGTCAGTCAAATCTACTCAAAAATAACAAATCCTAGCATGGCAGGGGGTGGCACACACCTGTAATCTCAGCACACAGAAGGCTGAGACAGGAGCATCATATCAAGTTCAAGCCTAGCCTGGGCTCAAACTGAGCTCAAGGCCAGCCTGAATTGCACAGCGAGGCCCTGTCTCAGACAGACAGGTGAAAAAAAAAGTAAAGTTAAAATGAAAGTGTTGAGGACTGGCCAAATAGTTCAGTGGATTAAAGCCTCTGCAAGCAGGCACAGCGGCCTGGGGTTTAATACCCAGGCCTGCCACCCTGGCTCTTCCCCCCAGGGCAGGCTGAGATGGCAATTGAGACTGGGCGTGGTGGCATGTGCCTGTAATCCCAGTGCTTGAGAAGCTGTAAACAGGAGTAAAACGTGAATAATAATAACTAATAATAAAATAAAACAACTATGACATATGTTGCACTAAAAATTTTGTGAACATAGTTGCAAAATGTTTTACTGTCCTGTACATCTTAGTAATGCTCACATATATTTTTTTGTTTCATTAGCAAGTTGAGAACCTTCACGTTTTCACCTAAAGGAAATCCTGTGTGGACTGTCTTAGACATGTTCTAATTGCCAACATCACTACGCTCGCATTCTGCGACCACTGAGCAGTGGAATGAGGGTTACTTAAGTACCAGCCTGTGGTACCACAAAACATGACCAGGAACTAGAAGGCCTCCTCCAGTCTTAATACTTAGCATAGCTGCACTGGATGCAGAGATAATTCATGCTTGACGAGACAGCAGAGTGGTGTGTCATTCCAGCACACTGCTTGGGATAGTATTCAGTTTAAGACATGAATTGTTTATTTCCAAAATTTTGCACTGCATGTTTTCTGACTGTATCTGATCTTGGGTAACCAAAACTACTACAGAAAGCAAAGCTGAGAGAAGGAAAGATTACTGTGTGTTAAAAACTTAACTGTTGCCTTCAGTCTAAGCAGGAAAATATCTTTTCCCCATATTTTCTCTTCCAACACCCATATTCTCTCTGCTAGTAAGTCTCTGTGTTTACAAACACATGTTCAGAGACTGGAAGTTGTAGGCTCATTTCTACTATTCCCTTGGTTCACAACTGAACTGTTTACTGCAAAGGAAAAACATGTCCCAGCTCTCTTGATGTGAATGTGCACACGACTGAATTCTACCAATGTGACATAACCAGACACAGCACATGAGCAGCCTCCAGCTAGCCAGTGCCTGTGCTGTCAGCCCGCGTATCGCTGGTCCTCCCTCCTTTCTTCTTTCTGCTACTGTTATGAAGTGAAGAGCTGTACTCTTGGAGTGGAGAAATGTGAACAAATATGGTGCAGAATATAAACTTAGTAAAGGGTGAGCACCCACTACCTCAGGGTTGCTAGCTCATCTTGGTAATTCTAAGACTGGAGGTTTACTGATTTATTGCCAAAAGTTCCATACCCTTCAAAAGCTCTTATTCTCACCAAAAACAGCATATTATCTAACTGTAAATTTCCTGACAAAAAGTCACTTCTAAAATGTGTTTTTCCACAAAAATAAGAAAACAAAATTAATAATTAGGAAGGGATTTTCTTGTGTATGAATCAAAAGTTATGGGCAAAAATAAAACAATGAGATTATATTAAACTAAGAAATTTCTGTACAGCAAAGGAAATAATTAGTACAGTGAAGAGACAATCCATAGAATGGACATATTTTCAAACAAAAGACTAATGTGCATAATATACAAGGAATGCAAAAGGCTCAGCAACGCAGTTGCAAGAGAAACAGATAACTTTAAAATGAGCAACTTATCTGGAAAAGTCTTAAAATATCCTCTCACCCCATTTAGGATATCTGCAGTCTGAGGGACATGGAAGAAATGCTGGCAAGAAGCAGGGACAGAAAAGCTCTCCCCAGTCCTACAGGAACACAAAGGAGCACAGCTGTGGTGGAAGGCTGTGGTGCTCCTCAGCATTACAGCTTCTAATGAAAGCAGTACAGACATTCCTCAAAGCACGGACTTGGGACAACAACCCAACCCACCTACCCCAGGGCAAAGCAGTATCTATTCTCTCTCGCTCCTGTAATGCTGGTCACAATGACGCAATGTGGTGTCAACCCAAAGTGTGCAGTGACAGAGGAACGAATGAAGAAAGCTCATGACCATAAGGTGATAGAAAAGCCTATGAATGGCACAGCACAATAAAATTACCTGGGCCAGCCTGCTTAGGCAGATGCAAGGAACGGGGTTTGATCCCCGGCATGCAGTGTTGGCCTCACCCCTGGGCTGCACTGAGAAGGTGATTGAGACTGGGCATGGTGGTGTGCGGCTGTAATCCCAGGGTATGGGAAGCTGAAAACAGCAGGATAGTGAGACCCTGCAGACCCTGTACCAAATACATAAAGATAGATAGATAGATAAATAGATAGATAGATAATGGATGGATGGATGGATGGATAGATAATAGACGGATGGATGGATAGATAAATAGATAATAGATGGATGGATAGATGGATAGATAGATAGATAGATAACCTATGTTCACATTTCTCATGTGGGTGTTACATAATTTAGTAGTCAAAGTTGCCCCAAAAACCTACCTAGAGATTGAAAATGCTACCCGCAGCCAGCCCATCCTCCCCTTCCTTGCCACTGCAGAGTAGCCACCAGCCGAAAGAACAGTGAGGATCAGTCTTCAAGGCTTTGGCCACCACCGTGGTAATGACCACCTGACATTTATTTCCCAGATAGGTTTTATTTTTGGGGACACACAGTAGTGACCTATGATAATCTGCTTAGAAGTTTTCTTAGGCAAAGATTTTTCTCTTAAAAAAGCACCCGCAATATTTCAGTACAACGGAAAAAAAATAGAATCTTCATATTTTTACAAGAAAGTTTATCTTTGTAGACAATTATATTTAATGTTTCAATTTTTTAAAAGAGTACAGTACTTTTATTTTAAACAAAGAATTTTCCCCAAGGAAAATAATACTGTAGGTAGTACTGACATTTTAAATGCTAATTTAGTAATATCTAAAATTGTTTTTATTTGAATATGCAATTAATCTTTTTAAGTTAACCCTGTTCCAAGGCCCCAGATTAAGGCACAGAACTACATACGTGCCAACTTTCCACAGAAGCTGGCAATTCACGTCCGCAATGAAGTATCTCAATTTCTAACGCTATTTCAAGGCAGTGTATCAGATTTAAGATCTTTATTATCTCTGCGACAGGACAGCACACAGATAAATGTCCTCGTGGTCCGAACTTTCCATGAACGTTGCCATTTATTCCAGGGATATGCATGCCTGCGCAGCTACCAGACGGGACTGCTCGAGACACAGCTAAGCACAGTTCCGTCTCTCTACCTCTTTTCTTTCCCCTTGCCCCCAAATTTTCCTGCTTCTGTCCCCATACTTCAAATGTTAATTTTGGAGATATGTTTTTCAGTGGGATTAATACAGGGCTTGCATTTAAAATTTTCATTTACTAAACAGAAAAATATTTTACTAGGAGGGAAGGGTATTAAGGAGAAATGATTTTCCTCGTGCCCCGAGGCCTGGCATAGACAGGATTTGATTTGCTATGTTCGGCTAGACTCTGGATTGATACGCAGAGATGAGAAGGGATGTTTAATAAAATTTACATTTCATTTTCTCACTTGACACCAGTCTCCTGTCACTCACGGAATAGATGGGAATGCTGCAAATAACTTCTGCCAGAATCTAGTCAGGAAGGATGCTGGGAAATAAGGGAGAAAAGGAAGAGGAGCGATTTGACTTGCTGTGCCTTACGATCTTGGGGGCAGAACAAACGTACAGAGGGGAGAGGACTGGAGAGCCAGCGGACTCCAGACTGGATAAAGCAGGGGCCCCGGCGGGGTGCTGAGGACGCACCTGGAAAGCCTTGCAACCCACGGCCCCCAGGGGCAGGAAGCTTCAGACTGCGCCAGGCGGTTGAGTTCCTGGAACTCAATCTGGAAGGATTCCTGGAGAAGACACAAGAGCAAAGACCAAAGACAAGAGGAAGCCAAATGCCCACTTTCTCAGTGAAACCTCTGTGTGTGTGTGTGTGTGTGTGTGTGTGTGTGTGTGTGTGTGTGTGTGTGTGTGTGTGTGTGTGTGGTGTGGTGTGTGTGTGTGTGTGTGTGTGGTGTGGTGTGTGTGGTGTGGTGTGTGTGTGGTGTGTGTGTGTGTGTGTGTGTGTGTGTGTAGAAGACTGGTGGCGTCCTGCAAGGTGGAAATCGAGCGCTGGGCTGCACGCCAGCTGGACGCTTCTGGGGGAGCGGCAGCTCACCCGGGATCACAGACACTGCGCAGGACCAGCTCCCTTGTGGAGAGAGCGCTGCGCTCCCTGTTGGCAACCCATGGCCCAACGTTCGTGCTGGCAGCTTCACGAACGTGCGTGACCAGGCGGCCTCTGCCTTCAAAGAAATGGCCACCACAAATCCTTTCCACATCTGAAATAAACACCTTTCTCTGCCGTTAGCTGCCCAAAACTCCCTTCTTTTAAAGTGATCCTGGGATGAAGTGCACTCAAACATGTTCTCCTATAGGTCGCCTGATTAATAAGCCTAATCGCATTGGTGGTGTCCCTGTGCTGCTTAAGCTAACCACACATGTGACATCATGGCATTACAGAGATCACCTTAAACCCCCCTACGATACTGCGTCATGTATGCTCTATACATGAGGAAAAGGTCACAGTGCTGTCACCAACATTAATGACTTCTAAGAATCCCAGGGAAGGAAGGTACTTAAAGAGGTTCTCCTTAAGGGCATTGGAGAATCCAGAGGGGCTACTGGGGCCCTATGAATCTCAGATAGACTGCCATCTGGGCCAGGGTTTTGTTGAACCTCAGTAATAATCATTATTTGTCAAAAAGGGATAAGACTTTATTACACAGATGAAAAGCTATTGAGTCAAAAGACATTTGTGATATGTATTTATAAATACCTTAATCTGTGTCATCTATGAAAGCAAAATGAGATTTAGAAGCTGTAATCACTTTCTGTTGATCAGAAAAGATGTATCAACAAAAATATACTTTTGTCTAAAATGTCTGTCTAACTCAGAGGGGCTTTCCTTCACTTGACTTAGTCAGTAAAGAGAGACTAGAGAAACAGCCTCTCTAAGTCCTGGCAAAGAACCAGCCAATTAGCTTAGTGGATTAAAGCACTTGCAAGCAGGCTCAGGGCACAGGGGTTCAGTCCCCAGGGCTGCCCTGTTGGCCCTACCCCCAGGGTGTGCTAAGATGGCAATTGAGACTGGGTGTGGTGGTGTGCTGCCTACAATCGAAGCTCTTGGGAGGCTGTAAACAGGCAAGTCACTACGAATCTGATCTAGTAGTGAGCCCTTGAATATCTTGTAGACCCTTCCCTAAAGTACAGGAAAGAAAAAAGGCCTAATGGCTGTTGCAGCAAACCAAGGTTGCCATGATTGTTCCCTGGGTGGCCCAGAAGGGATGGGTATGTAGAGAGGGGGTTCCTCATGGCTTGACCAGCAAGCAGCTGTGCAAGAGGCACCTGGGAATCTGGGGGCCACAAGCAGTCCTCGGGGGCACCACGCCAGAGGAGGGAGGGCTGGATCGAGAGGCAGCACTGGCCAGGATGTTGCCTCCTATCCAAGCCTCAGATGAAGAAAGGTGAGAACTTACGGCTCTGCACTCCATTATCCTTAAGTGTACGACTTAGATTAGAGAAGTAGCACTGCTAGGCAACCTTAATGGAGTACGGTGCTGCATTATTCAGAGTATTGGATGACAGTTTTCCCAGCCATCAATTTTTTTCTAAAGTCCAACCTGTTACAGTGAGTATCCTTCTGTCTGCCCCAGTGTAAACTGAAACTTCTTCTACCACATTTTAAGTATAATTTCATATGCCTAAAATGGCCTTTTATTTCTTGTATCCAACAGCAATAATTCATCATTGAGGAATATGTGATCTGGGGTTCAGGAATTCTAGTCACATACACTTTCCCTATATTATATATATATATGTATGTATATATATATATATATACATACATATATATATATAATATATTATACAGAGGGGCTTTCCTTCACTTGACTTAGTCAGTAAAGAAAGACTATATTAAAATTATATATATAATTTTTCTTAAGTCTTGCTTGATTATTTTTTTCCCTATGAAGACATTTTTCCTCTCATTCAAAATATTATAGCCTTTTCTTCCCAATTATTATTGCCTAGTATGCAAATGGACTAAACCATAGAAAGACTTAGAGATAATTGCATTTACCTGGAGAATTAGCAAAATGTTTACATTAAAATAATTCAAGAACAGAGATACTATAACAGGGAAGAAAGATATTGCAGTTGTCTCATTATTCCTCAACAGAGACAAAACTCACATTGGCTTTTGTCTTCTCTTGTTATCAAAATCAGAAAGTACTGAAATGTTTTCCTAGCTCTGCAAAGAAAAAGTTGTAATGAAAATACTCTATGTTTAGACAAGTTGTTTTCATGCATAAAAGAGCCTCAGAAACCTGTCTTTCCTTAAAAACAGATTTAAAAAATGTATTGCAACACGTTCACAAACAAGAAAAATACTAGATTATAAATGAGTGAAACATTATATAAAAGATTATCTTTGAACACAGACACAAACTAAACATACATCTCAGCAGTTGTGGAACATTTACTTATAAAAATATCCAAACATTAAAATTATTGTTGAAGGCCAGGGATCTAGGCCAGGGATCTGCCTGGCAAAAACAAGGTCCTAAGTCTTATTCCAAGTACAACAAAAAATTGAAAGAAGAAATACAAAGATTAAACAATAATTTAGCATGACTCTTAATAAAATCTGTGGTTGAGATTATTGATCACAGTATCCAATGAAAAATTAGGTGATTCTTCAGACTGAACTGAGAGACAAGTATAAAAGCATACTGAGTTTAGTGCATTAGAAATAATTATGGTGTACAAGCCTTTATACAATTGCAAGAATATAGAGAAAAGGTATGTGCGCATATCAGTGAGGTGTTGATAAATAATTATAACAGTAGGAATGACAGACACAGCTCAGAGAGCACATGACACAGTCCTTGGAGTTGTCCCCTAAAGCTCAGGGACACTGTGCTCGGATCCTGGCCAGCCTTCATCAACTGCCACCATAGCGCATCTCATCCTGTGGCTCCTGTCCACCACTGTCTTGGTGCCATATTCTTGTCTTTGTCTGTACATGTCTCACGCTTCTTTCAAGGACCAGGGTGATGTCATATATTGCCCGTCTCTGTTTGTGATCTAAGGGCATTGCCAAACTCTAGGCAACATAATTTAAGGAAAAGAGCTTTAAATTTATCTGTACTGTAATACAAATTTATAAAATACTGATATACAGAGGGATACAAAATTTGAAGCATGAATCAACCCATATTTGTGACTCAGAAATAACTATTATCTACAAAATCTTACTGTTACCTCTCCATAATTTTTCAACACTTAAAAAATTACAGATAAAAGCATGGGATATGTATTGTTTTATAATTTTTAGTATAACTTGAATAACTTTCTGTATGTTATTTTACTAGATAGGTGTACCATTTAACTTAGGGTAGTATAAAAGGGAAAAGGGTGCAGTGTATACAAATGTTCAGTTTGCCTTAGCCATAAGAGAGTTATGGCCCTCGCTTTGCTCTTCATCTCTAAAATAGGTCATTGTAATGGATTTTAAATTTACTTTTATTCTCTTTAAAAATATATAAAAATGGAGAAAAAATGATTATTTTCTAAAAAGAAATTGACCCTTTATGCTTGTTACAGCTATGAATTTTGAAATAAGAGATACAGTGAATGAAATCATTCTGAGGCTAAAATAAAGTATGACATAAACACCATCATTTACTGAATTCCACTGAATTTTAGAAAGTCCTATGAGCACTCTGAATGAATCCTCTTTTTCAAAGGAAACAAGAGTGATGGAAAGAATTGTTTCAGGGAAAGGGATCCACAGTCATTTTAGTGACTTACCTGAAGCCTAAAGAGAACAAATATTAATAGGTCTCTGTGATGTAAACACAAAAATCTCTATAGTGTATAATGTAAATTCCATTTAACACTATAAAAGGTTTCTTTTTTTTTAAAAAAAGTGACATCCTGAGAATATGATTTGTATTTCAAATATGTCTATATTGGTCAATCATATAGGTTGATTTAAGCTGTTCTTTATTCACTAGTATCTAATTCTACTTAAAGCTTTTTTAAAATTAACATTAAAAATTCTGGAAGCAAAAGTCGGAATAATGCATGAATTTTATATGGTGTGATTAATGAAGATCCTTCTCCCTTATTGTCACGTACTATATTATAGATGATTTCTTGAATAATATCTGCATGTTATTTACACTACCATTTGCTGTACTCATTTTTCAAGAATATGGTGACAAGTTTGGTTGCAAACTTCAAGATGTAGTACTTTTATACATTTGGAGTTAGAGAACTCAATGGGAGGGAATAATTCCACTAAAAAGGCTTTGCAAGGGATGGGCCTTAGGAGAGCTCAGAGCTTCGCGGTGCTTGACAGCCCCAGGGTGATGGCATGGGCAGGGAGGTTGCAAGCACACCCGGGGCTGGGACCAATGTCTCACTCTGGGAGATGCACCTGCTGGTCTTGTGCGTTCCCTGGACCCAACCCAAAAGCATGCAGAGATGGTGCAACCCCTCCAGCTCCCTTCAAACTTCCTTGCTTATTATTATTACTATTTTTTTTTATATTTTAGGGAAGGGTCTACAGGGTGTTCAGGGTCTCACTATTAGATTGGACTTGTAGTGATCTGCCTGTTTACAGCCTCCTAAGAGCTGGGATTATAGGCACTCGCCACCATGCCCAGTCTCAGTTGCTGTCTCAGTTCGCCCCAGGGGTGAGGCCAGCACTGCCGCCCTGGGGATTGAACCCCCTGGTCCCTGCACCTGCTTGCAGGTGCTTTAATCCGCTGAGCTATTTATCTGGCCCCCTCAAACTACCTTCTCAAATTTTATATTAATGAGTATTTATAAACATCTTTGCGTTTACATTTATTTCACAAATATTATATATACATATATATATATATTTATTTATCTTGAACAATATACTTTTAAATATTCATACACCATTGGAAGGTTCACTGAGCTGATGTGCATTGCAGCATGGCACTTTTTTTGAGGTGATAACACTGAAGATCTATTCTGTAGGATCCTTTAACTCGCTGGAGTTTTAGCAGTCAGTCTCTGGAGAGAAAGCAGTTCATAATACTTTAAAGAATCAGGAATTAACTGAAAAAGTAAATTCTTTGACAACACCATTTTCATTTGATTATTTGACTGGATAAAGGGTGCAGGAGCTCTTTTCTGGGAAGCACTTGCTACCCATGGTAGTGTTCTGGAGGGGTCTGGGTGCTCCATTTAACTCTCGTATCTTCACTTTTATGTATTTAGGACAGGGTCTTCAGGGTCTCACTCCATAGATAGGGCTCCTAGTGATTCTCCCGTGTTCAGCCTTCCAAACCCTGAGATTACAGGCACACACCACCATGCCCAGTCTCAATTACCTTCTCAGCGTGCCCCAGGGGTGGGATCAAACCCCAGCTCCTAGCTCTGCTGAAACAGGGCTTTAGCCTCCTGAGCTATCTGGCCACCCCACCTTTTTGATTAGTTTTAACTCTTTTATCTTTATTATTTGTTTGTTTGTTTATTGAGTGTTTATGCCAGATGTTTTGTTTCATTTTGTTTTAAACACTAAGGTTTATTTTCAAACAGCACACAGATAGTCTGCAGGGCCAGGCCAGGCTGGGCTGCAGCTGCCAGGAAAAGAGGACCCTTGTCCCGGCCAGCGGTGGCCAAAGCTTCAGACAAGCACAGCGGTGGCTTGGTGGCCCCAGCCCATCCTGAGGCCAGGCACACATGCAGGTGGGTGGGGACGCCAGGAGCTCAACTAGGGGACACAGCAGCTCCATGTACACTGGTGAACTCCACTGGGTGGGCCAGGTCGGGCTCTTTGGGGAATAACAACATGGGGGGGGGGAGAGATGTTCAGGTGCCCCGAGACTGCAGAGGCTCCGCAGTCAAGGCACGTGTTCCTTGAAGTTCTCAGGAAAGACGCCCTGGCACTTCTCCAGCTCCTCGTGCTGGTTCCAGTCACTCTCCTTCACCCCGCATGAACCAGCCTTCATCCTGCCCCTCGGGGTTCTGGAAGGGGATCACAAGGACCATGTTGCCAGCCTTGAGCTGCAGCTCATCTATGTCAGTGGCCGTGTGGGCCTGCGCCTTGAACATGAAGCCTGGAGCCAGGTCCAGGCACTCAGCCCCAGGGCTGCTCTCCACAGTGCCATTCACAGTTGCCGAAAAGGTTCCCACCACCACGGCCAGGAAGGAGCTAAGAGTTGCTCTCTTTGCTTCCAGTGATTGCCCGGTTCTCCCATTTTTTTTGAAAAAGAAAACAAGGATGAGCTCGCCTGTGAGATGGAGAGGGCTAGGCCCTGGCCGCGTGCTGCAGTCCCAGGCTGAGGGCAGGGCCTCTGAATGCTGCTGCTCTTCTAGCTTCTAGCTATGGTTAAGGTCCAAAGGACATGGCATCAGGGATCCCAATCTTTGCTGGATGAAACTAAGTACTTAAATGCACTTATCCTCAGACAGGTAAGATGAGATTTGCCTTCCATAAAGATCAGTTTTGTGACACAGCGGTTGCATAAGGAGAGAGTAAAGTGTGAAAAAGACATAAAAATCATAGCCCTGGCACCTCACTGGGAAGAGCAAAGGAACTATGGGTAATGAATGCTTGGATTTGTGGGCCAAGCACAGTGATGGCCTTCACTGAGTTAGAACAAGCAGGAAGATGGACAATGTTTTGGGATATGGTGGTACAGTGGCTGTGGGGCACTCTATTGAAATTCTCACTGGGCTACTAAAAAACAAAGCCCAGAGTCTACTATATTACAGAGCATCAGAAAGTCCTAAGCTAAGACATGTAGTGTATGAGCTATCTGGGTGGCGTGGGAACAGGAACATCCCGTCTGTTACCGATAAGTACAGGAGCTGAGACTTCCATCATGCTCTAGTCCTTGAAAGTCTTAACTTCTGAAAGGCTTTTGTCTAAGCAGGTTAGAGCTCTGTGAGAACTCAGTGCATATGTGAGAGGATGTGAAAGGCAAACTACTTCCATAGAACAGGAGGCTACAGTGAAATAAAGAAATGTTACGACACGGACCAGACAACAGAAGCAACATTCTGTCTAAGTACTCAAGTTCCCTTCTTTATTTTGTTGTGTCATTGAAGCACTGTTGGTGGCCCCCAAAACACATGAGAAAGAGGATTTTCTCCTTTCAGAGTGCACCTGCTGAGCAATTTTGACAGGCCAAATTGTTCTTCAATAGCTTCCTTACTCGAATGGCCTAGGCTATAATCTAGAAACACCAACCTGAATATCTCCTTCTGGCTCCCTGAGAATCTAACACAGCACTCCAAGGAAGCTCCCAGCTCTCCTCAGATGAACCTTAGGACCTGAGATGTCAAAAGGCTGAGACTTCCTGGTGATTCATGTTAGGGTGGGACGCACCTCTTCCTAGACTTAACCTAAGGGTGGCTTCCTGCCAGTCCTTCCTATGGGTCCTGGCTTGAAGGATTCATCATTAAAATTTGGTAGTAGGGTACCATGTTTCCTTCCTCTGTGTCAGTGTGAATACAGGAGAGCATCTTAGCTTTTCAGAGACTGAAAAAGCCTGCCTTACCCCTAGGAAAATCTGAAAGCAACCTCTTTATGAAATTCCCCTCACTTCTGCTGCCTTTGCTTTATATTCTTGGGGTGCATTGTAGGTACAGGGCCAAAAACAAGGCAAGTTGCCAAATGGATCATTTAGCATGAACAGAGTGAGGCTCTGTGCAAATCTGTAAATGACATTAAGTCAGATTTACATCCTTACTCAATTTGTCAATGCTAGTTGATCCTTTGCTCTGCTTCCCTTGGACTCTTAGGACAGCCTAGAATAGTAGCACCTGATGTAATCTTTCCTGCCTTTTCTTGGGAATCTCTGTTCATTCATTTACAGAACAAGTAAGTTGTCTGCTGAAGGAGTCAGTGAACAATCCACTTGGTCATCTGGCTAGCTGTGGCTTCCAAACATAATTTTCCTCTAGTTGCAAATATAACTGTAGTCCACAGGTAATTTTCTTCTCCAATCTTAGTATTTTTAGATCTTTGTCCTTAACTAAAATCTCAATGAAATCCACATAAAGTAAACTTTTGAAGTGTAAGTGCCTTCTATGCTTGCACGACCATGGGCTCCACAAATGGTAGACCTTCAGTCATGAAATAACATGTTTCACTTGTGAACAAGCAGGAGATGGGGGGTGCTGGAAGACAGGCCGTGATGCGACAGGAATGTGGTGTTCTCCTGCCCTTCCCACATTCCTTCTTTGCACAAAAGAGTGTGTTTCTGTAACACTGCAGACACAACTGTGGCTGACTACACTGTTCACAACTTTCTGTCAGCCCAGTCCAGAGCATTGTGTGTTCTCAACCAAGGGGATGCTTAATAAAAATTCCTTCAAATATGAATCAGCATTATGTGATTATTAAATTGGTGAAGTAAAATCATAATTAAAGTTCAAACTTGAAGTAAATAAAATGAAATAACAAGGGCCTGAGAATCTATCTTTTTCCTGCTGCTGGAGTAGTGTTGGTGATAAGACAGTCTAAAGCTTTATATGACTGCCTCCTCCTTTCATACATGAGAGAAGGATCTAGAATCCATGTTCTCCCTTTTGGTTGACCAAAAAAGTTACTCCACCCTCTCCTCCTTATCATGCAGAAATGTTTGAGCTTTCTGTCTTCCAGCCTTGCCTGACCAACAGCTCTTCTTTGCATTAAAAGAAGATGCAAGGTCCCAGGGGGTGTCTCAGGAGGAGCTCTTCTCTTGGGAAAAGCCTAGACTACGCCTCCCTGTGCTCAGGGGACTCTGGCTCCGGCCCTGCTGCCTGTCCTGGTGAAGGTGTGTGCCCAGCACCAGCTTCTGATCCGGGCCTGCCAGGTGGGGTCGGCCCACCTGGTCGTGGGCCTCTTCCTGGTTCACAGTCAGGGGCAGGTGGAGCTGTGGAGCAGCAGAGCTGGGAACACAGGTGTGTCTCTGCGATGTGGGACCTGCAAGAGCTGGAGCAGGTTCTTCGGACTCCTCCGGAGTGGCCCAGCGGAGGCCAAGCTTCCTCCTGGACACTCCCTCTGGGGTCTGGTGTGAGAGTGGGAGTTGGTTAGGTCTTTCCAGTGCGACCTTAATCCTCGTATCTGCAGAATAACATAGGGAAAGTGGTTGATTACATAGTTAATTATGCATTTTGCATAGTTAGCATTTCTGAGAACATGCAGTTAAATAGTTAAGAGATTTAATTGCATGTGCTCAACAATCTCTAAACTTTATCTTCAGAGAGCACTTCTTTTCTGAAAAAAAAGTACTGTACCGCACATCCAATTTGTAACCAATACTTAACATCCAATAAAATTTTTGCAATACTGCTTATCACAAAACACTCTTATGATGTTATTAGATAAGGATTTTGTTTGTAAGCAGCAAGTTTTAAATTTGAGAACCAGACTGGAGCCAGTCCTAACCATCTGGGAACCTACATGGTCATAAGAAATGTGAACTCTAAAATATTTATCTAATATTTTAACTTTTATGCCAAATTTAAAGTATCTTTGATTTTACAAAAACAGGAATGCAACATGTACAGATAATATAAATCTCTGAATATATAAGTACTTATCTCTATGACTGTGCGCACGTGTGATTGTGTAATAGAAGAAAAGAAAGCGCACCAGGCTCGAGTCGTAAAATTGGAGCTGAAATGCCCCTGCTCTTGCTAACTGGTGGGAAGAGTTCTAATCCTCCATTTCCTTCCATATCACGACCTGGAGGGTCATGGCTTTAGCTATATAACTTTATATCATTTTGGGCACTATTTAATTTATAAAAATGTATTTCATTCAAGAAATCTTATTTTATTTATTTTTACTATTCATTATTTTATTTATATATTCTTATTAAAAGAGAACTGGAAATCAATTCAGAAATGTATAACATTCATAAACTAATGCATCCTTATCATAATCTCTCTCAGTTCTTTGAAGGATATTTAAGCACTTAAAAAGGTGATCATGCCAGATACAAATGAGTGAACTACACTCTCATGCTAGTGGAGCAAAAATAACACACTAGAAGTATACAGAATTTTACTGATACACTAGTAAGTCTAGAATAGTTGTTTATGTTATTGAATGTATGAAACATAGGCCTCCAAATCTGTACAACATGGGAACTAAATGTGTACTCTTAGAATCAAACAAATATATTTATGTTTCCTCTTGGTCTTATTTGCTGAATGTATAAATTATACTTAATCTCATTCATTGAGCTTAAGTACAAGAAGCAACTGTACTTAAGTACAGTTATAGCTATGGATATAGAAATATCAAATATCCATAGATATAGACACATATATGTTTGTATATCTATACCAATATCTATAGATATAGATATAGACACACACACACACATATATATATATATATATGGATGAGAGAGAGCCAGACCAAGTTTAAATTCTATATCCACTCCTAAAGGCTTTATAACTAGGTTAAGTAAATCTTTGTACATTTATTAGAATTGTACTAATACAATTTTGTACACGAAGCAACTGTACCTCGGTTGTTTCCTGTACAAAAGCTAGCAATGCTAGTACCTTCCCCACAGCCTTGCTGAAGATAAAAATGATGAAGCAATCAAGACACTGCCCAGACCTGCAGCATGGGGAAGATTGACACTCGATTGCCCATTACCAGATCAGTTCTTATCATTATTCAAATTGTTAATGACAAATACATCGAACAAGAAATGATCTCAGTTCTTAGTTCTCATTCACTTAATCCTCAAGAGTCTAGTAAACGTCTTGTCTCTGGTTTACAGATAGATATCAAAAGGTATAGCAATAGATGGGGGTAGCTACCAGTAGTGCCAGCCACTTGGGAGACTGAGGCAAGAGGGCCTCTCATACCCACATATTCAAGGCCAGTGTGGACAACACAGAAATGCCCCCTCTTTAAAAATCCTAATAAATGTAAAAAGATTTACTTAACCTAGTCATAAAGCCTTTAGGAGTGGATATAGAATTCAAACTTGGTCTGGCTGTCTCTCTCTCTCTCATATATCTATATGTCTATATATATCTATGGATATTGATATATCTATATCCATATATATATATATATATATATATATATATATATATATATATATATATATATATAT